>VXBT01014129.1:320277-359805 GCA_013400235.1 Oriolus oriolus
AAAAAGGCACAACAAAGCCATGTTTGGAAATATATACATGCTACTTAAATCTACAAAGCAGGGAAGTTTCCCATTCACACTACATATGCCATACTGCTCTACATTCTTCATAAACTGGACTCAGGCTCTTTGCCTTTCTGGTATTTTTAACTCTATATAATACCAACTATCCAGCTCCCACAGCACTATTCCCAGAATTACATATGAAGAATATTCTATTAGCCATAAAAAAATAACAGTATAATTACAAAAAGTAAACTACACTCCTATTTTTCAAGGAAGTATTCAAATGCCCAAAACTAGATTGTCACAGTCCTGTAAATTCAGGATAAATCAAGTACTGCGCTAACATTACCTTGGCATAAAAGAAATGAAGCCTCACTGCAATACAGTGCTTGAGCTACTGCCAAGTTAACAATTTCTACTGGCATTTAATTACAGTGCATTTCCTGAAGCTAAGGCACAGCTTTAGCATGAGCAGGGCTGCTCTGAGCAAGACATTTGCTCTGTTCAGATCAACACTTACCTGACAAATAGGTTTAATATGTAGCAATGTGTGACACACAAAACCAGGCAAGGATATTAATTTAACTCATCACTGATTGCTGGAGAATATTCAAGCCAAACATTACAACTGTAAATAATAACATTATTTACATAAATCCTACCTATGTTTTGCAAACATAAGAACAAAATAGTCAGGTTTTCTTCTGGGTAGATGTACTTAAAAGAGTCCTGGTTAAAAATTGGGTTCTGATATATTTTAGACATTTATACTCCCCTAGAGAAAATGCTTGCATGACTTCAGAGCTTCAGTCTGTTCTAGTTCACCACACAACAGAAGAGCTTGCTGCATTGGACAGATCACGTCTTGCTTCTGGTATTCCTTCTCCCAAATCTTGACAGGGAGCAAGACCCCCAGAATGAGCAAAGCGATAATCTCACTCTCTGTGACATGGGAGTATGGCTTTTAGTGTAAATATGCTGCTTCAGACTTAGGTCACAACCACTCACTTTGAGGAGCTCTCTGAGGTAGATCGATGCTGTGCCCTCATCCTTTGAAAAAAATCAGTGACTTTGTCATCCAAAACCTGAGGTACCCCGAAACACTACTCACTTCTGAGACACTTGGGTCTGCTGGTACATCATTCAAGAAAACAAAAGTCCAGAAAGCAGAATCCTAAACTGGCCATGATGCCACATTTAAAGGGGTCTCTAGGAATGTCAGTAAACGAAGTTAGCCAGTGAGAAAAGAGTTAAATGGGTGGAATAGCTACAGAACCCCAGTATAGACTCAACACCATCTCTCTCTCTCTGTTGTGAATGCACAGGAAGACAACTTTGCTCTAAAGGAAGCTCACATCAATCTTTCAGTAAATGTTAGCTGGAGCAGGACCACACTCATTTGTTTTGCTTTCACACATAGTCTATGGAAGTTTTTCCAATGCCTTAACTGGCAAAAGTGCTGGATAGAAGGAAAGCCTTTCTACAAGGGCTAAAACAGAGCTGGGGTCAGGTTCACAACTTCTCACAAGGTTCCTGAAGGTTTTATCTTACAGATTCAGCCACTACTTTTTACAGCAAGGAAGACAGAGACATTCTAATTTTTGGTGACTAGGCTTTTTCACAGTATTTTGACATGTTTGAAAAAAAATGCACTCCACAGAAAGGGTTAGAGACATCCTAAGATGCAAATGTCCCTGAAGAATAACTCCACATCCTCTGGGTAAAGATTCATGTAATAAGTAAAAAGAAAGACTGGTGGTAAAGTGATCCAAATTGCTACTGATGGTCCCAATGCCATGTTATTGTAGTCTGATGTGCAAAAGAGTGAAAGATCTTGAAAAATCATATTAATAACGTACAAAAGTTCAGTCTAAGGACTATCACTTTGGTTGTTACATAAGATCCTATGAAGAGAAAAATCAGAAGAAGGTAAGCCTTTGTTTCTTGGTAGATTTTGAGAACATAGAAAATGACTGCTTGATTTTGCTTAAAAAATGAACATTTCTACTCTCTTTTGTGCAGTGTTGGAAGTAAGTGGGGATAATACCTCACACCGTTTGAGAGTTGTGACTAGTAAGAACGAATCAACCATGATGAGCTTGCAAACTATGTTTAGGACAATATATACAGCTTGTGGAATCCAGAGCAGCAGAGGGGACCAATCCATATGCCTGTGAAGTGCCCAGCTCAACAGTCACTCCAATTTACATGTGAGAAAACCAAAACAAAAGGTTTGTGCCACATGCCTAACAGGGACTGTACATAGGTACAGTTTAAATTTAGACCAGGGAAACTGCCCAGGTTTCTCCAGTGCTTCTGGCAGTAAAACATCACTCTGGTCTCCATACCTCAGCCCCACCACACCACACCAAGGTCCACACAGCAGTGACTGAAAAGGCAGAAAGTACAGGAGGTGGTCTCCCAGAGGTACATGTAAAAGGCCACATGCTTACAGGACAAAGAGATGACCACAGTTTCATTCAAAAACATGGAAATAGGCTCTTCTGTAAAAAAGAGAGCTTCATGGCCAGAACACTAAGCAGATATGGGAGTGTATTTCTGAAAAAAAACAAAGAACAAAAACAAACTAAGAAAAGGGTGAAGGGGAAAAAAAATGAAACCCTCAAATTAAACCCAAAAATCAGACATGACCACCAGTGGGGAAAAAAAAAAAGCCAAACCAAACCAACATAATCAACCAGGGCAAACACAAAAAAATAGATTCCTGATTTGGGGCTATTCTCTAACCTAGTGGCTTGTAGCCCTTCCAAGATACTGGAGTTGGAACCTCCCACCAGGCCATGCTGGAGAACAGTGAACCCACGTTTTCTGGGTCCTGTGCAGCCCTGTCTGGCATGCTGGCAGGTCTGTGATATGGCACCTGCTTCATCCTTTCCATTGCACAGGGACCTTAGGCAGGCACTCAAGGCCGTAGTTTCCCCTCCAGAAAAAGCCAAGCATTTCACAAGTCTGTTACAACTTTGCAGTTTGACACTTCCCTCCCTCTTTTAATTCAGCCCCCAGGAAATTGTTTAAGGTCAGCACGAAACCATTTGTAGAGGCAGGAATAGAAGTCCAGCACCGGTCTCAGATGCGGACCGCACCCTGCTGCTCACTGCCCAAGTATGAGTGCATCGTTCCAGATCCAGGGCTTAATCCCTTCTCTTCTCCAGATGCTTTACAGCAACTGCTGTCAGACAGGCTGCAACGCCGTGTGGAGAGTGCTAAATTTCAAGTACATTTCTGTGCTCTTACGATTCTGATTCCTCTTTCTTGTCCGTTTTGAAACATACTGAGGTAACATACACCATAAATAAAACAAAAGGCTTCGGAAAAGGCCTCAGCAAGATGCTCACCAAGTCTTCTGCAGTTTGCGATTCAATCTGTTTCCTCTCCAGTTTAACCTGACATGTTGGGTTGTTATTAATCTGTGTGATTCGTCAGGTATTTTCAGTAAGTCTTACTGAGATAGGTTTTCCTCCCATTTAGACTAAATGTGAGTTCTCATGCATGTTATCTGAACTCTTTCATTGATCAGAGAAAAAGTTCTAAACTGACAATGCATTGATATGGGGAAAATAGAAAGGGGCTGATCTGAACATGGAAAATCAGAAATTGCAAGGCTCTCTAAATAGAGAACTCTTATGAAATTTGAGTCTCCAAGGCACGGGGAAGGTTTTATCTTTTACACTTCTAATTAAGTTCTAGCCCTGTTAAGTACACCAAAATATACACTTGCCTTTGTTTCTACCTAATGATGATACAAGAGTCCCAGAAAATTCTGTTGGCAAATAGGAATAATGACCAGTCTTGACTGTGGTATAACAAGAAAGGAACAAAAGAAGGATCATGAAAAATTGTAGAAGCAAGCATTAAATACCCAATGGGAGCAATTCATGGGAAGTTAATGAGTAGCCAGTATGGGACTGAGCAGGAAATCAACAGTGTCAGAAATCTATGGAAAAAAAGCAGCAAATGCAAACAAGGAGAACACAGAATGAAAAAGCAGCAAATGTAAACAAGGAGAACACAGAATGAAATAGGGTGTTGTCAACAGGCAAAGAAAAATTCAGGGCATTAGGAAATGAAGAGAATTGAAATGACCAGTCAGATGCAGGAAGGTGAGAAAGAAAAAAAGGCCAAAAGAGTCACAAATAGTTACAAATATAGTAATAGTCACAAAAAATAATGCACTATTGAAAAAAAAAAGTTATGTGATCTACAGATTTTGGCAGCCTGTCAAATTTTAATTATCTTTTCAATTACTAATTATCTCTTCTCGTTGACTGAATGAGAAGACAGACTTTCAAGAGATTTAATGTTACCTGTTTTTCCTACCTCTATTATCTTCTCATCACAGTGGAGAACCAAATCCCATCAACAACAAGAACAGGACATTTGCTCTGAGATAATCTCTGTCCCTTAACACTACAAGAAACCCCAAGTAAACGTTTATCCTAAATGAAGAACAAGGCAGAAATTTCAGTTACAGCAGTGGAACAGGATTTTATACGTCTTTGTGGCAATAAACCTCTCTGAGAAAGCAACCTACCTAAAATGGAAATTATGTTTAATTTTCTTTTTCAGTCTTAATTGGAATAATTACTTCTCCAACCATATAAGCATCAAAGAGAACAGAGCTGACGAGCATCAGCAGGCACACATGATGCACAGCAGCGGTACCTGCACGTGACCACACTAAGTTACACAGATACTCATCTGAAGCATCTCCATTTCTTCCTAACTGTTCTGCACACTGATTTCCTTTTAACCAAATAACAGACATAAAGACACTGTTGGGCCCAAAGCCAGTGTTATCACTTTCAGGTCACCTTTTATCCCTCCTCTGTGGGCAGCAGCACTGGGACACAGGGAGGGCAGGGAGCAAAGTCAGGTATTTCCCCTGCAGTCTTGAAAGGAACAGCAGTGCTTCGTGCAGGACAAAGCTGTCACGGTTAGTGCTGGAACTAATGCCTCGCCCAAAGTACAAAGAAAAGATACCTAGAGCTTTGCTCCTTCTCCTTTAGGGATAGTACACAGAACACGTTATTATTTACAAACTACAGAGAAAAAGCCAATTGCACTCTTTTCACTTATGATGGCTTTCAACTACATGTGTTAAATCTTAAAATTATATAAATTATGGTGCACTGGCCGTGGGAGCATTAACTCATTTTTGTACTACTGCTTTTCCTGAAATTACTTTAACAGCCAGTTTATTCATTTAAGACAGAACTTTAAGTCTCTTTGCTCAAATTCAATGGGAACATATGTCACAATGAAATTAATGTGCATTAAAATCTGGCCTTTGATGAGATTCAATATATAGACAGTAGTGCTTACCCTGGAGCAACCTGGGAAGACATCCTTTATCTCATATTTTAGTTTTAGTATTTAAGACTAATTCTTTCAATAATTCTTAATGCTTACTTAAGAAAGATGACAGCATGAGTAAGCTCTGTTAGAGAATCCAATACAAATATAAATGCCATTTCAGAACATCTGTTGTTATACATTAGATATAATTAAAATTATGTTGAAAATGGGAAAAAAACGGAATTAAACTGATACTGTACATCTAGAGGACCCTGATAAAGTAAAAACTGTTCCGAGGTCTATGCTCACAGCTCAAAGATTAATCACTACGCTCTAAAATAAGCTAAGTCTGGAAGGGAACATGCATGGACCTCTGTGCTCATGGTCACTAAAATGCAAGGATAAATTTTACAGATTTTACAGAATAAAAGTGGGCTTGAATTTGTAGTAAAAGAAATGTTCAGAGTATCTGAAATTTTGCTGGAAATGAAAGAAAACTTTAAAGGCAAACAAACTTCCATTTCTGCAGTGGAGAAGGCAGCAGTGAGAAAATTAATCTTGTGCATTAATCTTAGCATTCCTCACAAGTGACTCAGGCCTGCAGAAGAAAACATTCCCACTATTGGGTTAGAAAACGTCATGTTTCCCACACAGAAGGGAGGAAAAAAGCCTGAGCAGGGTTGGTTTTACTACTTTCACCCTGATTAATTTGCTTGCAGACCCTTCTGCTGGTCAGAGTTCCAAACTTTTAAGGAAAACAGTTGCCATTTACCAAAAAAAAAAAAAAAATTGAACTAGTCCTCATGTGTAGAATAAGCTTGAGTCAGAGCATTTCTAAACAATTATTTAACTATTTATAATTTATTATAATACTCCTTGCTAAAAGCATCTTAGAACCACAATCAGCAGCAAAACAGAAGATAGGCTAATAAACTCTGTGGCAATGTGCGTTTGTACACTTAAGAGCTATAAATACATACTTTACATGGTGACAAGCGTAAAAAAGAGCCCAATAAGCAGTGAAGAGTAGGAAACACTCTTGGTGAGCTGGAGGAGTGAGAGAGGTCAGAAAGCCACCAGCAGCACCTGAACCCCCACCATTTCTTATGTCCGAGCCAAATGACTCTTTTTAAAGGTGGAATCCCAGTTCTGTTGGGAGCACTGACCCCACGCAGCTCTCATGTGCCTCTGTAAAAGCCAGCGTTGTTACCCACAGGGGAAAAAACACACGTGCGAAAAGGACAGCTGCTTCTGATGCTTCACTCTTAAACCCTCCATGCCTGCCATCAGAAACCTCCTGCTGGGCAGCACGGGACAAAGGGGAGTCACAACTGGCTGCTTCCACATCCACTGGCGCGCCGAGCGAGCGGCTCCTCAAGCCGAGCCCTGCGGAGCAGCCGATGTGTCCCAGCTTCCATCACCTCAGAGTGGGAATGCCGGCACTCCGCAGCCTGGAGAGCCTCGTGCCACAGCAGCCCCAGGCCTGCTCACCCTCCTCAGGACACAAGTGAGTGTCCACATGGACCTGCAGCATGTGCAAGAGGGAGCAGGAGGCCGGGGGCTCTCACACATCCCGCAGGACTCAAGGGAGACTCCGCCGGATTTGAAGAAAGGATTGGCAGGACACAGCTGAGCACTGAAAACTAACTCGCTCTCTTCATAAAACATATATGGGACAGCAAGGCAGGAGACTCAAAAATGCCACTTGTAGAACCAGGCAAAAAACACCAAAGCTTAACCACTTGCAAAACAAGAAGGAATCAATATGAAACAACTGAACTACACCGAACACTTAGACAGATTGCTATCTATTAATCTGAAAAGCATTTCCCATACAGTTACTCAGCTGAGCTTCTGATTTGTTTTGTATTAGTGTGACATGGAAGTTGAATTTTGAATTATTTTTCTCTATTGTTATTTATACACGTGAGAACCATTTACAATTGAAGAAAAATTTTTACTGTGTCCCTGAAAGAAAATGATCCGTTTGGACTGAATAGTTTTTCTGTACCAGCTTAGGTCTTTTAGTAATTGCTTTTTCACAATACAGTATTTGAAAAAGGACTGAGATTATTGAAAATAATTGTATTGGCAAGGAAGGAAGGCAAATTTTTAAGGGCAAATATTTCAAGTTTTTAAAGCCAAGTCCTCCTGTTATGAACTCTATTTCCAAGTTTCTGCTACTTTATTTTATTATATTCTACTGGACAGAAATGTTGTAGAAAGACATAAAACATGCTTTAAATGTTTTCCCTCTCTATATATATATCTTGCACGTTAGGTCAGTTGCTCCACTTCACAGCTCAGCTGAAAAATTTATAATAATGCAGAAGTGAAATACATCTGAAGAATGCCACCATAAAATATGCACTTCTTTGCTCTTTCAAAGAAACTCAAGGAGTTTTTCCACTTGTCACACAATGGTAGGTGATGTAAGACAAAAGTATGGAATGAAAGTTATTAACAGATTGTTTCCATCTCTCTTCTGTATCTCATTGTGGTTTATAATATCCTTAGTCATGTTTGGGTTTTGTGTTGTTAGAGGGGTTTTCCTTTTGGTTGCTGTGGAGTTTGGCACAAAGTATCTCCAAGCCATGACCTATTAGAAGCTTCTATATGAAAAAATAAAATAAAAGCTTATTACTAGCAAGGTATTCATTTTAATCTGTCAACAGGTTACAAAGCAAAGAAGATGAAAGTAGACAGCACAAAGAATTATAATATACCAACTACATTTGACTGATGAGTTTCCAAGGTGATTTTAAAAATTAACACTCTCACAGAACATGTATTTTGCAGACTTTGTATTACGTATGTGAAAACAAGACTATGGCAGTTATTTCAAGACAGAATACAACACAGAAAGGTCATACTTATGTTCTTATAAAAAAGTTATGAAATTCAACAACTTCCTTCCCCTCCTGTCACCAGGCGCTTAACAATTTCACCAGAAAGGAGCACCAAGTAGACATCCACATATACTCATTTTTTCATCCATCCATAGCTCACTAATTATTGTAATCTGCATACATGCTAACATTCATATTTACTGACTTGTTATAAGCACCTTTCCCACATACACAGACATTGATGTGAAGCTGGGGAAGGATTATAAAAAAACTTCATCAAGAAATCTACTAATTTCATCAACGTCTGACAGCTTCACTAAAAGACTTCACTGGAAAGATACAACCCAGCACAAGATCTTAAACCTTGTTAACCTTGTAAACCTTAACCCAGCAGGGCAGAATCCTGAGATTTTTGTCTCATTTGGAGTGACTGCCATTCTAATGCTTCAGAGCATCTCAACCATATTAGAGAAGCATCTCTCACAGGCAGCATCTACAAAAACAGTAATAAAGCCAGCTGTTGATCTCTAATACATGAAATAAGAACAATGCCAGACATTCTCAGAATCAACAGAAAGACAGGGAAACTTAAACCACTGAGAAGTGAGATAACATCCCACAAAAAAGTCAGTAAAAAAAGGAACACCTAATTCTACTGACATATTAGATTGGCCCCAGGATGGGAGACTGCACCTCAAAGAAGTCAAACATACCAGGTTAGGACAACTATAATTTAAGATTTATCATAATGCCATTATTCTCCATAAAAAAAATAATTTCTGAGATTTCTTTTGACCCCAGTTTTACACAACGAATTAGAATGCTTAGAATTGTAAATGTTAAAGAAACAATCTTTATATAAGTCCTGAACTTAAAATGCAAACTTTTAGAAAGCGCTCCTCAGGTATTATTTCAAGCTGTCAGTTTGGTTAGTAAGATACTGAAAGCTTAAGAGTAGAAACAGTCTGCTGAAGTCAGTGGGTCTACACACACTGAATTCACTCACACAGGATTTTTTCTTTAATGCTGATGCTCCAGACCTGCCCAGGAGACTGCTTTCATGGTACATTAAGTTTAAAAATATAACCCACGTCCTTTAGCATTGAAGTCAGGCATTATTAACCTCTTTCATCCAATAAAGTTTGACTTCTTGATCTACAAAATCTCCTGGTCACCTATCAAAACATGACCTATTTGCTCCATTGCTTATTATTATTAAGGATTGTTCTCAGGAGTCATTTGACGTGCCCCTCACTGATATTGTCCCTTTCCCTATAATATTTGTCTTCTAATCCATCTCATCTGCCTGGATGAGCTCTGCATTTTCCTCTCTCCATTTCCACCTCCTAAGAATTCTTGACTCCCTTCAGTGTGTATTCCTCTTCACTTGTTTTTATGTCCATACTATATCCTAGAAATGCACTAAGAGAAAAGGACAAATACTTTGAAAATAGTACAAATCCCACTGCTATGCTGCTTCCCCTGCTTCTGCTCTTCTTACTCCAACAATATTCATCAGCAGTTGTCTGATTTCTTCTTAGCATGGAACCCAGGCAGATCAGCTACAGCACTGCCACTGGGCGAACTCTGGGCTAAGATTACAGAGGAGAAGACTGTGCTCACATGGCAATTCCGCAATGAAGGTCACCCTTTAGTGACAAAGGAACATGCCACTTTCCGTGTACCACTGGGTAAGAGTGACACATTTGTAATGCACAGAAACTTCTTTAAATAGATATGCAACAAACTAACATTTATCTTGATGTAACTTCCTTACATTTCCAAAACGTAAATAATTCAGGAGAGCCTGGTTTGAGTCTTGCTGTCACATAAGGTACCTCCCGAGTATACATTTTGTACCACTAGTGGCTGCTTTACGTAGTCAGAGAAACGTAAAGGAATGTTACTGCAAGTAACAACCTACACTACATGTACGGGAACATGCATCAGAACGTATCCATAGGATAAAAAAAAAAATCTTATATCTGAGACAGGGTCCATCAAACCTCTCTAAAAAGCTTTGTTTCTCATATTTATTTTAACCTTGCACAAACTTTGTGGGGTTTTCTAACAAAGGAGACTAAAAATTAAATACTCTTTTTTCATAAATGATGCAAGAGAACCTCATTGTAGGTATACTTTGGAGCAACTAGGAGTGTTGAATAACTTTTTTTCTAGGATTCTCCCCTAATTTGACATTTCAAAAATTGTACAGTACATCAACAAAAATAATGCACTGATGGGAATATCCTGACAGAAGTAAAGAAATCTGCCACATTTAATTTTCTTTAAAAAAAAATTTAAAAAATTAAAGTTACAAGACCTAAAAGAACATTTAGCTACAAAACTATAATTTATTTTCTAATATGTCTCTTTATATGTGCTAACTAGCTCCTGTCTCTTTCTGTTAAGAAAGTATTAGACAACTTGGCAAATATATGTCAGTACAACAAAACTTTAAAAAGGTCTCCAGATGTTCAACCCTGCAAAGGTCAGAGCACACAAAACGTGAGAAGTTCCCCAGATGTTTAATGCTTAACAAGAACTATCCATATCTTTCCAGACAATGCCTAAAAGAGCTTTTTATTTCTTGGTGCCAACTCATTTAATAAACATCTATCTCCTTCATGATGTGTTTTCTGGGAAATGTGAGCAGTGTCTTGTCTTTGAATAAATCTTCACCTTTTCAAGCCTCAGAGTTCTTGGTAACATTTTAGCCATATACATCTACATTCATTTGCATGAATTAATGTGACTTTCCCATAAAAGTTGGCTTTAACATCATAAATAACTGACAAGTGTTAAAAAACTCTTTGGAAAGCAAAGCTCAGGATGAGATGAAGACTCCCTGCAAGCACCCCACCTGGCAGCAAGAAGACAGAGGCCACCACAGCTGCTCATCCCCACCACTCCACAGCTAACTGGGACATTCCAAGGCAGCGGCTCTTGTAAATATTTTGAATGTCACATTCACAAGAAACATAACTGGGCAAACCAAGTGCACCACTGGGATGGATGGCAGTAACTCTGAGAAGATGTAGGTTTTACAAGAGCCAATGCTTTCTCCTTCCCCGCTCATGAAAAATCCTGGGCTAGCATATAGCCAAATTTTCACAGGTTTTCTCCCATTTTTCAAGTTACACAGCAACACACACATCCTGAAAATCAGGCAGAAAAAAAAATATTTACAAGCACTTCTGACATTTGCCCTCACACACCATTGTCTGCCATTTTCCTTGACTTTTTACCTGTCCTTTCCACCCTAAACCCATTCACCAGTACATCAGCCCTTTCACCTCCCCTCGTGCGTGATGGCATCCCGCGGTGGTATCCATGTGGAAACTCACTGTGCCCTGGCTCCCCACACACTTCCATTTCTACAACACGGGTGAGGAGAGAAGGTAAGATCGGGGGCCTGAAGGGAACCATCGAGAACTGTTTTAGAAGATGATTGAGCAATACACATTTCCAGCATAGCTGCTCTGTGCATGCATACACCAGGTCCAGGGAGATAACACATCCAAGGAAGACAGAGTCTCCTCTGGCTGGGGAGGCTGGAGGAGGAATTACAGGGTGAGGACAGGACTCTTCCTTGGAACTGGGCCTCTGCCAAGACGAGGCAGTGGGATGAAAGGACCTGACCTCTGAAACTTGCCTGAGGATTAAATGAGCTTCTTCACATGGTGTACGAATGTAACTGTTTTGATTGTGGTTTGCCATCCTACTAGACTGTAATAAGAGGTTTTCTTTCAGCATAAACAAATTACATCAACAGCCCAAGGCACCGTGGGACAGCATGCACACATTTGCTCCATGAGCACCTCCTCTGTGTGACTTTGCACCAACCCTTCATCTCAGCAGGGAGGAACAACCTTCCTCACCCACAAGAAGGGCAAGCCACCACTGGCAGATCCTTGCTGGACACCATCACGGTACTCAGTCAAGACAGTATAAAAAGAGACATTACATGCAAAAATTTAGTATGACAAAGATCCTTCGATAACTTTTGTAAATGACTGAACCTCCTCATTCTCTACCCTGACAGTCACCAGTGACATCTTCTCAAGGCCTAATCTGAAGATGACAAAGGGCTGGGTTCCAACACCTTTACCAAAGAAAATATAGATGCATGAGGAGAGTTGTTTTGCA
Source organism: Oriolus oriolus (assembly GCA_013400235.1). Taxonomy (NCBI): domain Eukaryota; kingdom Metazoa; phylum Chordata; class Aves; order Passeriformes; family Corvidae; genus Oriolus; species Oriolus oriolus. Next base: position 332,598 of record VXBT01014129.1, read on the forward strand.
GCTTCTAAGAATATTTTAAGTAACGGAGATACAAAAATACCAACTGACAGAAAACATCACACTGCTGGAAGGACAAGTAACAATTATTTTACAGGACAACAGATGCTGGACTTCACCCAAGGTGACACGGTACAAGCAGAGAGCATTTCCCCTTTTCAGCACCCCATCTCAAACCTTACAGTTAGTTACACTAACAAAAATTCATAGTGCCATCAAACACTCAACAAGGGGCCTCTGTCATGCAGAGTTCCCACCTCAGCAATGTCTCAGCAAGAAGCTACTCCTCATTTGTCCCATGACAGGTGACACACAAGTTCAGTGGCATACACCTGGCTGTTCACCACACATAAAGCACATGCTGGCTGCTGCCCCTCAAAGGCCCCATGCCTTACTTCTCCATATTACCAGCAGAGGCAATTCCTAAAGCAGAACCTGATAAAAAAGTGAAAGAAGTAGCTTCTACCATCTGGATGATTTAACTGATGTATGCTGGAACAGTCTTTCTTTCATGTAGTGATACACTGAACCTGGTCCTGTTATAAATACATCCAGCATCAGAATAATCACATACACTGACAGGGATAAGAGGATTCTGTGTACATGGAACTCAGCCTTGGTCATCCTGAGTGAAACACTCAGGGAAACCACAGGGAAAAAAAAAGAAGATAAAGTCTATTGTAAAGATGCAGTATTGTGTCATTTCTATTATTCATTTCATTCCACTGATGAAGAGTTTCTCTGATGAACTAGGAAACACAGCCACAAACTTCAGACAGCAGCTTTCCAAAAGGAACAGATCTAGCAGTTTTCTCATTTTAAATTCCAAGAGAACACTGGTACTACAACATATCAGTCTCTGTATGCTTCCAGATATCCAGTGGGATATTTGTGTTTAACAATATAACAACACATTAATGCCTCCCAGACATTAACAGTGTGACACTGCCAGTTACTGGCACTCAAACAGAAACTCACTCTTTCACAGCTAGAATGTATGATTAAGTCCTAGCTGCTAAGAATTAAAGAACAGATCAGGTTAATGTGTAGAAGGGATGATATATGCAGAGTTCTCCCTCATGAACTGAAGACAGCTTCTTGAATGACTTCCTGCAGGTTCAATGAACACTAAGCAACAGAAGTGAGCTTAAGTGAGCACTTGAGCTTCTAAGGCTGCTGCCTCAGTATGCATTTCTGTACTCTACACTGAGGGGTCTTGCACGCAGCCAGAGTTGGCAAGAGCTGCAAGGGGCTCCACAGAGCTAAGGTGCCAGAGGGCTGTAAAGGTAAAGTGGAAAGTGAGGCATCCAAAAACCTAGTATTTTAACACTAAGGAGAAATTTGAAGCTTGCTTTTCAGAAACAGCTGCCCTTTGCACACAGGACAGCAATGAGGAAAACTATTCAGTGAGAGCAAAAGTCTTTAAAAGGGAGCAGGAATGAAACCATTCTACTCCAACACATCCTCACCTCACTTCACATATCCACGTACTGACGATCAGGATTCGCACACACGTATTTATTTCAGCCCAGATCTTGTAGGGATTCCTGTGGAGTGCTGAGAAGTATTAGCAGTTCAGTCCAAAACCTTGTGCACGTCACGTAAGATAAATACTGCTCAGCTTGAGTAAAAATAGCCATTGTTAGAAAAGGAGTCTCCTCAATCATTAATAATTTCTACATCAGCATATATAGTCCAGGCACATCCCTTGTTTTGGTGCACCTCTGAGAGCACACATTTCCAGCCCAGAGGAAGGCTACGAAGAGATGACAAATCACCTGACACTCTAAAACAGAAATATTTGGCTAACTGACTGGTACAGAGGAGCATCCAAAACAACAAAAAAGTTCTTCTCTCTTTTCTGCTAAAAAGCTCATCACTCTGCTCCTTCTTCCCCCTTTCCTCTCACTGAGCGAAGATGATTGGCCCAGCTGGTTTTATCTCAGTGACTTGCAACAGTTATGCTCTTCTTCACTACAGGTACACATGGCTCATCACAAGAGTCTGTGCCTAGAAGACACTACCAGTCTTCCATTGGACCTTACTATCAATGCAAATACTTTTAACTCTCATTTCAAAGTCCATCTGGTTCTTCAACCAAACTGCTATTTTTTCAGAAGTTATTGAATATTTATAATTGTTTGTATATAGACTCAGGCATTTATCTTTACTATTTCTTACCTAGTTGTTACTCTGTAAGACTGCCTACTGAAGAATAGCCAAAGGCAAGTTTAATTCTTCATTGTTCTGGTGAACATTTGGAGCTTTCGAGTTTTCATCCTCCTAATTCAGGGCGACATGCATATCTCAGGATGACACCACTATGAGCCTAAAAGTAATAAATCCTTTTAAATGCTGTACATCTTTGAGATATAAAATATCCATTGGCAGCAAGTCCGGGGAAGGGGAAAAATGTTTTATATAGGATTTTCATACTCATTTAAGTATTTTGGCTTCAAATACAGAGGTAATATTAGGAACTTTCATCACTGATACAAGGTTATACAATTAAAAAAAAAAGAAAGAATTGTTACTTTTACATCATACTTCCTCTTCAAACTGGGCTTCAAAGCCTCAGTACTTTTGAGTGTTCACCTCATAAAGCAATCATTTCTTTCATATATTGGCATTATACAGATATTAAGGTTTCCTTACTTAAAGGAAGAAAAGTGTTAACTGGAAAACCAGATTATCATTCTGACAGTCTTCTGCACCCAGAAAGACAGAACTGCATCCTTGCATCTGACAAAAGTATTTAATGCCTTTATAAAAGCACTGTGGTGTAAAGTTACAATGTTAGAGATCTTTGATTTCCTTGCTTTTGTTTCAAAATAATATTCCTGTTTGATGAAGTTTTCGCAAGATGTCTTAAGTCCACATGCTGGATTTCTTTACCATGCATAAATCTTTCCAGCCTCCTTAATTTATCATACACGTGAAAACACGAGGAAGGGTGACCTGCATTCCAGCATAACTCAAATAGGAAGCTAAGAGTAGTGACAGGTATTATGTTTGCTGAATATTACAACATTTTGTTGTTTACAAGCTTTCCTTAATGCCAGTGAAAGATCCACACTTAAAGGAAAGAAGCCTTGCATCTACAAACCACTTGGGGAAAGTGGGGATGTAAAAACCACAGAACTACACTGGCTTTAGAGGACAAGACCATTTCTCCCAGATACTGGCTCACATTTTTGTGTAAGATAAGAAAGAAAGCTATCCGCAACAGAGAGAGCTCAATGCAGAACCACGCTCGTGTGTTCTTGTCCACACTGTGTGAACAAACAGAGCACGTGGTATTGATTCCATGCCTGGGACCACGCTCCCTAGCAGATCACTGCAGTCATGTCCAGCTGCCACCACAAGGCTCCCAAGCCAGCTGCAGATGGCAAATGCTGCATGAGCTGATGGGCATGCAGATTGCCTCTGCTGCCTGTAGCACAGGGCAGGCATGCTGCACAAAGGTACACAAACCTAATGACAAGGTCACCTCTGAGGCCCACATCACATCTGACCTGCCAGACCTCTAGGGAGACCTGGGTGCAAAGCAAGAACTGCTCAGCATAGGAGCCAAATATAGCAGGGCCACCAGGCTGAAAACAACATTGTGGAAGAGACCCTGGTTCTGAACTTGAGCCAACAACGTGCCCTCATAGCAAAGAAGGCAATCAGCTTCCTAAGCTGCATAAGCTGCATTAGACAAAGTGTCACAAGCAGGTCAAGGGAAAGGTTCCTTCCCCTCTGCTCAGCATGGCTGAGACACACTTGGAATGTGGGATCCAGTTCTGGGCTCCCCAATACAAGAGAAACAAGGACTTACTGGAGCAAGTTCTCCAGCAAAGGGCCACAAAGGTGATTAAGGAATGGGAGCATCTCTCATACAACGGGAGGCTGAGAGAGCTGGAGAAGAGGTGCCTTAGAAGGGTCTTATCAATCTGTAGAAATACCTGAAAGAGGAAGGAAGTACAGATTCTTCTCTTTGGTGCCCAGTCACAGGACAAGAGACAGTGGCCACAGGCTGAAATTCCACTCAAACATAGGAATAAACTTCTACAGTGAGGGTGGTCAAACACTGGCATGAATGCCCACACAGGCTGTGTAGTCTCTCTGAAGATGCCCAAAATAAAACCAAACAGAGGCCTGAGCAACCTGCTGTAGCTGCCCCTGATCTGAACAAGATGTTGGACTAGATCTCCAAAGGAATCCTTCCAGTGTTAACTATTCTCTGATTTTGTAAAAAATAAAGCATAAGTCATATGAGCACTTGTAAAACCAGTAAGAACGGATATAAAGAAATATGGGTTTTTTAAGCTGAGAGTGTCAGTCACTGAAGTTTTATCAGGAGACTCAAGCAAGTTACTACTTTCATTCTTCACCCTTTACAGAGGAAGGAAAAACTGTTTTAACCCCATAAAATTTCTTCTGTAAGTTAAACAGAAACTTATCAACAGTAGTTTACCAACTAGCTAAGACAATAAGTGGCAAAATAATACTTAAAAACCCCCAAATTAGTACATTATGCCATTTCCCCCAAGCCTTCACTGCCAGTCTTGAATTTTTGAGGTTATTAACATGCTAATTAGTACATGTTGAAATAAAAAGTACCTGTTGTGACAAATAATTACACTCCAGAGAACGCTGAAATGTTTATGAAAACAAATTTCTTCATAATTCAAAATGATAGCACACATTTTTTCATTATACAGCACATGAAAGCACGCTGGCCACATGCTTATATTCCATCTACACGTGGCCAGTGAAAATCATTGCCAAAAGCAAGAATTCTCCTTGAGAGAACAAACAAACAAACAAAAAAGTAAGAAAGAACATAATAAAAACATTTGTCTGAGTAACTCATTACCAAATTACAAGACATTAATAAGCTAATAAGATTTTTCAAAGAAATCCATCTCACTTAGATTTTATTTTACTATTTCATGCCAATGATGAGACTGACTCAAATAATTTACATTCAAATGTCAATGTGAAGTTGCCCAAGACTCTGTGTCTAGGGAAGAAATCCAAGGAAACAGTCTGGTCTCTTACTGCAAACCAAAGAAAGCAAATCTCAAAATAAAAACCAACATTTTCTAAAGTCACAAAACAATAAAGGCAGGCCATTTCTTCCTTTGAGGAGTTTTTGTTCGTCTCACTGCCTTGAAATTCCTCCATAGGGGAGTGGTATCTTCCACTTAGAATCAAGGCTGTTCATGGGCAGCTCCATTCAAAACCCACAAATCCTGGCATCCCCCTGATGCTGACACTCAGTGAGGAACAGCGCTGCCCTGATCAAGTCTCCTGCCTTGCCTTCTTGCCAGGATGCTTTTTCACAAAAGCTCTGTCCCAACACAGCGTCTCCTGAGCACTTTTTCCCACAAAAAGGAACACAAATGTGCAGAACTAGCTAAATGCATACTCCGTGAAAAATGGGACATGTGACTTTCACTGATGTCACAACAGCGCCAGCTGTAGAAGTTGACTCAATGTTAAGGAGAAGACAACATGAGAAGATGGCACAAGTCTTTATGCCTTCGACCAGCCCAGTGTTCCTTACTAACAGAGGTAAATGAACCTGTCCTGTTAACAAGCACTTATCCACAACTGGATTTAGCTGCATCCTGTACTGGCATGGCATGCTAATATTTTTTGGAAATAAAAATACTGAAGAGTACTATAAAGTAGGAAAGGTTGTTCTGCCCTCCATGTCAAGATGATTACAAATGAAGACAATGCCCAGTTAAAGAGACACTATTCAAAGTCTGGTAATAAAGCCATTTCCAGGGGTAAAATAGACAGACACTTGGGAATGCTTAAGCTGTGCTGGAGTGTCTGACATACCAGCAATATCTGGGGGGGAAGAAACAGCGAGAGAAGAAACAACTCCCATTCATGTTAAAGGGATTAGGATCAGAGTCTTGCAGACAGTGGTACTCCACAAGCCACACAGAAATCAAATATGTTTTAAAAGTTCTACATATAATAGAAGCAATGCCAAAAATTTTTTCAGGATAGACTTCACTGCACTGCATTTATTCCCAGCCAGATCACACTCACAGCCTGCTGCCCATACTGGAGAGCAGCTTGGCTAAGCCAAGGCCATTCCAGAGAGGTTTCACAGATCAGAAGATGCATTAAGGGATTTGATTCACAGGAATTATTTTAACATTTTGCTAATCTAAGTGATACTGCATTAAACCCATTCTAATACCCAAATTAATACAGTTTAGAATAGGAAAAAGAAAAGGTTGCCCTATCAGCTTGCAAAGCCAAACACCTCCTGACCATCAACCCAACATACATTTCATAATAAAACCACACACTGGAGAGGGCATTAAATGTTAAATGTAGTGAACGTAAGTGTAGTGAAGCACAGTGCCTGGTGGGAGGAAAGTTAGGTGGAGTGTGCAACTTAATCACAACAGCTCCATTTGGGAAAAGCCAGAAATGTAAGGCACATAGGAAAGAACTAGGTTGTCCCAAAGCAGCAATCCCATTTCTCACCTTGTTCAAAGGCTCACAGGATTTACCTTCTACATAGTAACTGTAACCTAAGGAAGCACACTGAAAAAATGACAGGCAAATGAGTACTCCACCACTCAGTTCCCATTAGCAAACCATATATGCTGAAATCCAAAAAGCCTCCTTCGCTGCAGTCTTTAGTAATTCATGGAAGCCAGTTACTGAGTGCTTGTAAAACTCTTCAGATTCTTCTTTGATACCCTAGCTCAGCTAGGTTTGTACAACAGGCACAAACCACACACTCCCCAACCACTTGAAACAATTTGAAGGTAAAGAAGCCAAGACACACATCAAACCTCTAGCTAGCTTTTATGGAGCTTTGCACTTCTGCTGCTGTTTCTGGTTTCCACTTTATTCCAGTACTTCTCCTATTATTTAATGATTTACATAGCACCTATATCCATAGCTATCAGCCATCCTTCCCATATAGCCTTACAAGGACTTGTTTAGATTTTCAGGGGGAGCGTGAGGGGAGCAAAGGGGGTTCCTTCTGACCGCACTATGTCAAGGTTGTTGGAAGCCAGCAAATCCTGGCCTCCTGACCCATTTTTAAACAGCAAATTATCAAAACACTCCTCACGCTGTTTCTCACTAAAATCAGTTTTATGATTCTCCCCATAGTGAGAGATAGAAAACTGCATTTTGGTGACAAACAGAACATGAAGCATTCTATAATTTTCACTTTAAAAGGATGCAAGAATCGCTGGCTCCTTACAAACTTGACATACTCAGCACACACACAAAAATTTAAACAAGTCCTTTTAAGGCTGCATAGCTTCTGTCTTAAAAAAAAAAACCAACCCTCACATATTTGCTGGACTGGGTTGCTAGCGCTTCCCAGGGCTCTTCTCCACCCCTTTACAAGAATCAAGCTGTGCCCTGTCCCCAGACACATGAGGACAAACCCACCATCTCATTCCTCACTGGTGGGGAAGGGATGGCCGAGTGACAGTTCTGCTGCTCGGCAGAAACCTTAGAATCATTTATAAAAAATAAGAATAATTTAAAATTACACTACAAATGGCAAAAAAAAAAAAAAAAGAAAAGTGGGGGGAAATGGAATTGGATTAAATCACTGAAGCTACAAGTTATTTTTCTGCCCCAGTGAAACTAAAGGTCAGTCTTCATTTTCCTAATGCACTCTATTACCGATCTTTGCTGGCTTCATTCTGCATTTCCTGCCTTTGTGATATTAACATACTTTAAAGCTCAGAAGACCAATTGGTACATAGGATCTGTCCCCAGCATAAATATACTCCATAATAAAAACATTCTAGAGATGAAAATATCTCCTAACTTTTTCAGTTTTTATGTCCTCCAGCACGTTTTGTCTCCATGGATACTCAAGGCCCTACTTTTCATTTATCCTGTGTGGAAATAGGAGCCTTTGAACATATACATACAACACTAATAGTCCTTACACACAAAAACCACCACAAATTCCTCCATGCAAATCTTTTTAATATAAAATACTTGCTCTGTGAAAACCAATATTTCTTGTGGACCCCACAAGTCCTGCGCAGAAGAGGTATTTCCTATTTCAGTCAACTTTTTTAATGAGAGAACGTGACAAGAGAAAGGTGAGCATCAGCTGACCAAGAGGCTGTTCAAGAAACACCCTGCTTCCATGGAATAAGCTCCTAATTGCTAACCTGAGTTTATTTATGCCTAGTTTATGATTCATAACTGTGCTTTAATGGAAAGAATTCTTTCTTTTCTGTTTATTCCCTTGATGTATCATTGACAATAATCACACCCTTCTCATCTTCCCTTTCACTATGCTAAGCAACGTTATTCTCCTCCAGTCCTCAAGATGAGAGTACCTCTATTTTCTTAACTGTTTTCACACAATTTCTCCAGACATTAAATCATCTTTCTTGAACACGAGGCACTGGAAATGTACTCCTATTCCCAGTGAAACTGTAAAAGTGCTCTTTGCAATGCTATAAACCCTTTTCTTTCTCTACCAGAAATCTAACACCAAATATAAGGCTTGTGCTTAGAAAAGGAAAAAAAGAATGCCACACTTTTTCAAAATGCAACAACTATCAAGGAGAACCATCAAATTATTCTGACACAATCTGGCTATGGTAAAGTTATGCTTCATTTTCCTCTCCCATCCATCATTATTCCTTATTTTTAATAATGACTTCCTTGTTCTAAACTCTTTCATACAACAAATGTCAGAATAATCAATCTATAGGTGCCCAAGTCCGATTTTTGCTTCAGGAAAAAAAAAATACTTGTTATTCTCATATGTGAGCACCTCTGGAAGGACTGAGCTATCAAAAATGCTTGAAGTCAGATTTTAAGGTTTATGTGTCAGCCCCTACAATATTTTGAGCTGATGTGTAATGACATAGCCAACATAAACCTTGCAGAGAGACTAATATATTCTACAAGAACAATGAATATAGCTAGGGAGAGGGTCTTGTGCCATTACTACAGTCATTTAGGGATGGATGGTTCCCAGGATCCAGGAAGATCAGACACTTAGGTTTTATTCTTAAAACAGAGATTCTATTTTTCAGGCCCTCATTTACACAAATAACCTTGGTTTTAAAACAGCACCTCCAACATTATCACTCTATTGAGAGTGGAGGTAGAAAATATCTCATTTTGAGATAATCTCTATATTATTTTTAAGGTATACTACTTATACAATGCATCGTGGCTCCATTTCAGTCTCTGATTCTGTGTCTGAAGGACATCTTTTATTTGCATCAGCTTCCTCTGCAAAGAACTCAGCTTAACTTTTTACAACTTGGACAGAAGCCTTTAGCCTTCTTTGTCTGCAGGATCTCTGCTCACCCTTTATTCTGAGGCAGTTAATCGTACATTTGCATTTCCAATAGAATGCTTTATGTGCAGTTTTGACAGCTTGGGGACTTTGTTTCCTGGAGAAAAAATAAAAAGAAAAACCAAAACCTGTCCCCTGATCTCTTCAGTTTAGTTAATTCATTCCCTTAACTTTATTCCCTGCATTTTGTCCAAATTCCATTTGAAACTGGTTAAGTTGTCAGCATTTGTTCCAGTACTGTTTTCATAGTCAGCTCTTCCACAAGGTCATTTCTACATACCAAAGCCAAGCCTGAAATGGAGTGATCTTTTCATTCAGTAACTATTAGGAGAAGAAATATGTGGACTAATTCATCCAGAAATATCCTTCCTATCATTATTAATAGCATCCTCTCCAAGGAATAAAAGTTTCCCATAGATATGGATCTCCCAGTAGTATTTACTTCTCTAGCAACATTGACTTCTACTCAAAAGCAGCAGACCCCTGATGCCATCTCACTGCACCTCACATCTCAAACCTGCCCAGGTAAGGTAAAGCAGGACAAGGAGCAGAGACCTGGGCACTTGTCCACCCCATCAGCCAGGAGGCCTTCCAGGCAACCAGCGACTGGGATTTCCTTCTCACCACCCCCAGGCCATTCTGGCACTGTGTGAACAGGCTGGGAAGCACAACTAACAGTGTTGCATATTTCATTAAAAATTCACTCGGAATCCATTTTTACAGTACTCCGAATGACAGAAAAATTTTAAAATTCATAAACTTTGCCATGGTTTTTAAAACTTCTTAAGTTTGTGGATCCCTTCTATCAAAAAATGTGAGAGAATTAGCCAGTCTGACCTAACAGAAGATTTTTATCATTATTAGATACATGTTTACAGATGGACAAGTCTGAAGACCATTTATTCTTAATTTGGCATTTCAGAAGCACCTCTCACCTTTGTAGAGTAACAAAGGCAGCTTTAAGTACTTGAATGCAGTTGTATTTATTAACACTTTGCATGAGTCACCACTTCCAAATGCCTTATGCTGTCCTTAAAATCATACTGGCATATATTTCCTTTTAACATTTTGCTAAGTGCTACTAAAACTTTACAGCCCTGGGGGAAAATTATGTAGGAGAGAGCTGGCACACTTACACTTTAAACAATGAGGCATACATAGATCTGTTCATCCTTTACCCCATTCAGATGCACAACAAGCAAAAAAACACCTTTACTTAATGTAATGTCATCCATAAAATTTTAAAGTATGGATTACATTTCCCCCAGAAAATGCAATGTATCCCTGGTAACCCTGCACAAAGGGCCACTGCTTAGCACAAAGATAATGATCTGAAATCTTATGTGTAGAGAGCGGAAAAACCCAACATGAATTTTAAAAAAATATATTTAATTTTAAAAATAAATAGGTTCGCAATAGATTCTCTTTAAAAGAGTATGTACTGTTCTGACTTTTTAGTCTTACGTTTTCTGTTTTCAAAAGTTTGGAAAAACAGAAAGAAGAGCACCACTGAAGTGAATTAGTTAGGAAGAGGTGAAATAAAGTGAAAAAGTTCACTTTATTTAAATTAAGCTGGTGATGTCATCTTTGTCAAATACCCATATAAGTTCCAGGCAGACCTGAGTTTCTCCCATTGACAATGTATCCGTAACCACTGATAATGAAATGTACAAGTTGGAGGTTTCCTCCAAATTAAGTTATCCATACAAAAATGAGTTACTGTCACAGGAGTAGTGGTGCAAACACAAGGAATCTGTTCGTATGAGCAGAGGGCTTGCCCACTGTAATGAGCATCTGCTTCACCTACTCGGGTTTAATGTGGCAGGAGCACACCTAGGACATCCTTCCACAGTTGCTACTCCAAGTGCCAGGAGTTTTTATACCTCTGGGCCACGCCACAGATACTGGCAGAAGGGCAGGGGGCTGCAGCAACTGCAAGGGTCAGCACTTGGGCTGTGGGCTGGCTGCCAGACACAACAGCAGCAGGGTCACCTCATCTATGCCTTTCTCTCTCATCGGTACTTTGCGATTTCCCCTCCTTTTCATCCCACATTATCTTCAGTTTGCTATCTCCCAACTCCACCTCTCCCTCTTCTGTCCCCAAAACCAAGCACCGTTAACCAACACACTCCAAGAGAAACTCCAGCAGAACGAGAAAGATGAGGTATGTCCTCAGCTTTCCTCTTCTCCTCCATGTGCAGAGGCAGCAGATCTCAGTCTCTGAGAGGATGCTTCTTCCTTACTGAGGAACTGCAGAATCAAGTTGATTAAGGCAACTATTTAAAAGATGGGAAATAAAAAGAAAAAAGCAAAGCCTTGAGCTGAAAAGGTTGCCAAGGGCTGTATTCGTCTAAATGAAGAACACTGCAGTGTTGATGTCAGCTGCTAAGCTTGGGCTCCATTTATAGTTGGGGTGAGGAAGGGATCATGACAGAGGACATTTTCCCTTTGACTTCAGGCCATGAAATGAGCTCCTGTCACTCTGCTCTCACATTTTGTTCCCCACTGTGTGTGAAGTTCATCCCTGAAGAAAGCAACAAATGCAGAGGACCGTTTCTAGGCAGAGACACGGAATAAGGGCGTCCGTCACAGCAGAGCCAGCATCCCTTCCACAGGCAAAACAAAATGAAGGGAGGAAAACTTGGATAAACAACAGGCCAGCGAAAGTGCAGTCTCAACTAAAAGCTCATATGCTCATGTTGCCCCAAGAATAAATTTAAGTCAATATGAAAAGTTGGTCACAGGGCTCTGGAAGAGCCCTTCAGCTGAAGGAGTGAACTGAAAAAAATATCCAACTTCTGAGACACAGCCCCCGCTGTGTTTATCTAAGAGATTACACATAGCTGTGTGCAGCAGTACGGGGCAGGGATCCACAGCCCAGGAGGTCCCCCATGTCTTACATTCCGAGACATTGGCCAAGGCAAATTTTGCTAACTTTTCAAGTATTTTCCTCCCCAAGAAATCACTTTCCAGTTTCACGCAATTATGAAGTGTTACAGGTTCAAAGACTGATTTTCTTATAAAAAAGTAACATTAAAACAGAACAAATATGCTTCTTTGAAACTTTCAGGAAAAGGACCAGTCCCCTGATTTGCCAGACATGTAAGTAATAATTGCACTAGCATGTTTCCAGAGTGCTTTTCATCTCTCTGCTATGGCCATTCTCTTTGAAGAAGAAGCAGATTCTCGGGAGAACAATAATTAATAGAGTCAGTCCAGAGATCATTTCCTCCAGTCCCTCTGCAGTGCTAAATCGCATGAGTCTCCAGGAAACAGAATAAAGTGGACAATCTAAAAACAATCTAAACCTGCTACAAATGGGAGGAAGATGTGTACCAGAGCAATAGGGGGGAGGGGGATGTACATGTATAAGGGACCTCCAGGAAAGCTATTCTTTCTTTGTCTTTTTTCCCCACCATTTTCCTTGATGCTCAAACCTACAGAGATTTGCTAAGACTAGAAGCACATGTTTCAAAGGTCATTCAGAAAGTAATTTAAATACATTTAAGATTACATACGTATAAACCTATGCAAAGTGTAAGTGAGCCAGGAAACCACCAAACACTCCTGACACAAGAAATCTGTGACTAAGAGGCAGGATCATCGCACACTCCCCCTGGAATAAGGCCCAACAGCAGACACAGTTTTGATCCCGAAGTAAAGAAAAAGCACATGAGCATCAAAAGAAGGCACCAGAAAGCAGGCTATCAAAACTAATATATGACCTGAGAAACTTCTGGAGGAATTATTTTTATGCCTCAGATCCTGCCTATGTGCTGTAGAAGAGGCACCCTCCTGCAAGCACAGCTACAGGTAAAAGTGCATCAATATAATTACTGCAAGTTCACCTCTGCTTTACCAACACATATATCTGGGCCTTTATATTTTTCTCCAAGCTGGTACACTGTTCATTTGCATAACTAACGCAATTATTTGTGCTGCTGTCAGAATCTCAACTTTTTTTCCTCCTTCTTTTTATTTGACGAAGTTAACATTGGAAAGAGAAGATTTTTAAGGAAAAGGATTTCTGAGAAGTAATTGTGCAAAACTCGCAGGTGAGGTTTCAATAATGCCAACACTGAAAATACCACAACAGTCCATACTCACAATTAGGCCTTAGAACAGCAAATCTAAGCTTTCATCAGAACATGGAACACTGTTTTGTTTTACAAGATATATGAAATGACTGTACTCATAACAGAAATGTTTTTAAATTGATAACTGAACTTAGTTTTGGCAAAGTAACTTAAGCATCTTCTGGTAAGTGTGGACACGCTTCCTTACAACCTCAGGAGGCCAAGCAGCAAGACCTGCTCGCTCCTCCAGTGTGGTGGCCATCGATGCCAATGGCATTTGTTAAAGACCAACTGTGATGTGGTGATTGGGTAATCTTGTGGATAATCTGAAGTGAATACTTCCAGCAGAGAAGAAATACAAGACCGGTGTACAAAAACATATGCAACTAATACACTGCAACGTACATATGAAAGAGAAACGAAGCAGACAAGCTTCTGATTACAAGGGTCTTTTTTTTCCCCAAAGAAACATCTTTTGAGCATTGCTCCTTGCTAACATGATGGTTTGGCCTTCACTTACATGGGTATGTCAGCAGGGCTGTTTATATGAATGTGTAACTCAGTCTCAAGTGCTGCTCTTCAGTGATGCTGATGCCTCAGTGAGCAAACAAAAGCTGCAGCTGAAGTCTGGGGGGAGCTATCAACCCCCAGGACTAATGAAAACAAAGACATTGGTAAGTAGTTGACAAGACTCAGGATTCACTGAACACCAGAGGACAGGGGTATTTTTTCAGCCCTTCTCTGAGTGTCAACACAGTTTCTATACAAGGAATTCTTTTAAACTGTTACTCAGACAGAGCATGCACCAAGCACTGGTGCACGCTGTCTGAAGGGGCAGTGGTCTTGCAGCAACTGCCTGCTGCCAGCAGGAATGGAGCTCAGGAAGATATCCAGCTACACCACCAGTAGGACTGTATCTACCATGCCCACCCAAACACCACATCACTTCTCTCGTTTGAAACAAATGTGAACACTCCTGTAGCTCTGAGCAGGTCAGGATAGTCCTGACCTTCAGTCTTCACTATATTTATTTATTTATAACCATCACTGAGGCTGAAAGCACCACTCACAAGGCCGGGATCATCTGAACTGCATGTGGCACAACATGGACAAAAAGGTCTCCCAAATGCAAAGAATCTGCATCATAAGACATAACTATAATGGGTGACAGGGAATACAGAGCCATTCATTTACCCACTTCTGCTTCAAGCAAGCAAACCTTGAGGAGATTAGAAGTAAGCTCATGTAAAAGCAACCTCATTTGCCTGATGAATGGAATCAAAACGTCTGTTTCTTTGTCTGCTTATTTGGAGCCAGACTGAGAAACTTCACTTAGAGTTAAATCTCTGTCTAAATACCTAAATACGCACTGTGATGAGTCAGAGTATTTATTGTTGCCTTGCTCCAATCACCCTGTTAAAGCTGCATTCAAGCTTGCTTTAAAAGGGATCCACAAAGATAGCTAGAGGCCAGTTTAGGCAAAATAGCAGTACATTAATTCCTCGTGGTAACTCCATTAACTGCAGAAACTTATCCCAGAATAAATGTGGCCTCTCCTTTTCCCCCTTGCTTTTGCATCCTTAATAGATAAATAGAAATTCTACTGAGTTAACAGAAAACTGAGTAGTATTACCATGAGTGGGGAAAAAAACGTCATGAGCGAAAACAGTGAGATGAATCACCAAGAACATAACAAGGTTATTTGTGAAAACCAAGGACATACGTACACACTCTATTACACATTATTACTTCTAAATGCACCAAAATGCATTAAGCACTTTACAGAACAAGCTATGTACAAACTCTGCTCTTGTCAGTTTATAAATTTGACTTCATAGACTCTGAAACCACCCTCACCCCTTGTCAAGCAGCCATGAGACTGCCAGGATTTTCAGAAGCAATGACTGAAATCCGCTTTCAGTTTTGAAGTTTGTTTTACACCGGACCTCAGGAGCAGAGCTGCACCATTTCAGAAACCTTCAGTAATAAATACTGTAAGGAAAACATTCATCCATGTAAAATGAAACCTTGACTGAGCCTGGTCTTTGCACCCTTAGGAGAGGAACAGTCAGATAAGAGATCAAACCTACAAGTGTCTCAAACACACAAGACTAACACACACGATGCAATGACAATCTATACAAGACAAGGGGGAAAAACGAAGAGAGAAACATTTTAACATCAGTCTTCTGTATCTTTGCAGCTGAAGGTTTTCACTTGAATTTGAAGAGTTCAAACCAAAGCCCCACCTTGCAAAATGACACCATCAAAATCAAAGGAAATATAATTAACAAATGACAACAGCATGAAGATCTGAGCTCTAACAACCCTATACTGGAAGAATGTGTGTTAGCAAATTACACACATAACTTGGGAGAAGTGAAAAACCTTGCTACTTCCTTGCTACTTTTAATGAAAGGGACACTCTAATCTGCAATGCCTCACACATTTAAGTAAATAGTTATTAATAGCCAGTGTATTGTATTTATTTTAACAACAAAATATGTAGAAAGCTGATTAAAAAGTGTAAATATTCCACCAGAAATCATACAGAATGAGTTAGGCTGATAAATGTGCTCTGCACAGCATTTTTATTAAAAATTGTTGTGCATGATCTCTAGAGCATCTGTATTTCATGATGGTTCATTTTCTCACTTTCTTGCAAGAGACGGAATTTAAGAGAACTTTAAAATAAGCAATAAATAAAACCATCATCCGAAACATGTTAGTAAAGGAAAGGAATTCAATGATACTTCTTCACTTGGAATTTCAGGCATGAATTCTACATAAAGGGCAAGTGATTTTAACAACTGGTGCAAAATATAGCAAGATATAAGTAAACGCTGCTTGATATTACATGCTAGCTAAAGTAACCGGCCCTCTATTTGCAGGCATAGATAATAATTTTAAGGACTTCCTGGCAGTAGTATTTCTTGTCAAATACTTTGGGGTTATGCTCAAGAGAGGGGAAAAAAAAAAAACCCCAGCGGTTTGCAACTCATCAGATTTTCTCCCTGCGTGCATCTTAGTTACTCTTTATTTAAAGAAGGGACAGAAACACTGTCACCTTCACCTTTTTCAGTCTTGCTGAGAGCAAGGAGTTGCAATAGCATAAAATAGTTTTGCTGCTCAGCAACAATTACTGGGTATTATCTGGCAACACCAGATGAGAAAGGAAAAAAGCCACAGCCCGAGGCCTCAGCTGGCCAAATGAACAGGGCTGACTCCTAGTAAAGGCATCTTTTCAAATTCAGCTGTACGGACCTCAAAGCTGCTGAAAGACAATAAATTTGACAATCAGCCAAGTAATTTTTCACATCACTTTATAGAAGATGACTAAAGGCCCCTATGACATATTTAAGGGCACAAAAATAGTTCTTGCTTACCTGGGTTTGAGAAAGCATGCACCAACACAAACACAGAATGAGATGACTTTAAATAGATGATGGCAATGCAGAAATGAAAAATGATACAAATTGGTGTGACACACAGTATTGGAAAAATTAAAGTCATACTGCTACAGCAAGGGCCACAGTCTTGAGTTCAGCCTAATTTAGAGACTAGTAGGCACTCTGGCAATTTTAACTTATGGCCAGAAATGCTGTTCTAGTACTGAAGGATTTAAATACTCTCCAGCCATTATGTATACTCTCTGGAAGTAAGATACATGATTCAGCATCACTGACAACAAGCTATCCAAAACTTTGCAGAAAGACTCAATAACTGGAGAGTCACAAATTTCTCATATCAACGAATGCTTTCAAGACTACAATGCTTTCAGAAAATAAAGATTTGCAAGGACCACCTCCAAAGCCATGAATCACCCGTACCAGGACAACTATTTTTCATTAGAGAACTCACAGCAGGGAGAATGTCTCCCAAAAAAAAATATAGTTAGCCAGAAGGGAAACCATCAGCTGATCAGCATTCAAAAAGGACAAGAGCATCTCTTCTGTAAATAAATGTAAGCAACTCTCCTTGTTACAATAAAGTAACAAAAACATTTGACAGAGTAACGTACAACATACAGAGGACTGCACAGTTTGCTCTTTTTACCCTTTTTCACCTCTGTAATTCTGACAGAGGTTAATTCTGCCCTCTTGCAATGCTTTTATCATCTTAAATTCCTAAAATACAG
Organism: Oriolus oriolus; assembly: GCA_013400235.1. NCBI lineage: Eukaryota > Metazoa > Chordata > Aves > Passeriformes > Corvidae > Oriolus > Oriolus oriolus. Next base: position 350,128 of record VXBT01014129.1, read on the forward strand.
AATTTGACATTGCTTCACATGGGCTGTACATTCATACATGGAAAACTCTGACTAAAATGCAGATGCATTCTGGAAGAAGACAGGTAAGGGGCAATAAAATTCACAAATTTGCATTTAATTAATACAGTCTCCTGTGGCCTTATTTCAGATTTACATCAATCTAAATCAGACCTCACGAACACATTTCAGGGTAAGACATGCAAAAATAAAAAAATCCACAAATATTTATAGAGAAATTCATATTGACGGTCCTCAGTAACTCCGAAAACAAAGCTCGTCACTGGCAACTTCATTCCTTCCAGCCAAAGCGTCAAACTGCGGCCTCACTCAGCCACAAGAAAACAAAGCAGCCCAGAATGATGCACCAGCAAGATCCTTGCCCAAAAGATAAAACTGTGTGCCCTGAATCACAGTGGAGCGGGAGTTCACTTTCGGCTGAAGAAGGACTGTGAACAGCCTCTGGAAAGCCCAGTGGCTTTAAATCCAAAACTGCCAGGTCATGCTGAGAGCAGGATTGACCCATGCACTTGTGTGATATTGTAGTTTTTACTCCTGGAAAACTTAAGCTTCTGTCCATCACGTGCAACTGGAAGCAAGGGATGCAATTTCCAGCTGCTCACAGCTCTGTATCACAGCTGGCAGTCATCTCCCGTGTCCCTCCAACAGTTATCCCAGGCAATTCAGCTTTTGAGGCTACAGGGACATGGGTCAGCATCTCCCCTACTCCTTACCTGGACAGAGGTGCTAGAATGTGCTGCCTGTCACCCAAACAATGCTGAGAGCTACGCACATTCATCTCTCCAGTGAAAACCCACCACTGAGATACATACCTGACCTCAAGACCTGAACGCGTGGCATCCCTCACTGAAGGGGCAGCCCCTGAGGCTCACATGTGCTCCTCATGGGCTGAAACAAAAATCCCTGGTCATTGCTGCTTCCTCCACTTTTGCAAGACACTGCAGACATCGCAAGAAGTAACTCAGCAGCTACAACTCAGAAAGAGTTTGCTGAAAGACATGCACCCTCCAGTTAAAGGCCAAGCCATGTACTTCCTCTCCTGCCACCTGTTCCTACCATTTGTCCAGCTGTGCTCAGAGGCCACAACAGGCTGCGAACTCTACTACCAAAGCACTCACAAGGGAGACCACAGAAACAGGCATCTGGGAGATGGAGCAACCAGCTAATCAGGGGGTTCCTCAATTACTCACAGAGATCTCTGCTTGCAAACAAGAAAACCCCTCTGACATTCTACCACAAGTTCCTCGGTGCCATACTCTGCAGTAAAATAAATCACTCACTTTTATTTAAGATAACTTCCATAGAAATGGGGAATATTTCCAACATTCAATATGTGCAGCTACAAAAGCTGACATTTAAAGGATACATAATAACAGTATGCAAGTATTAATGACAGCCTGCAGTGATACAGGACAAGAAGAATTTACCACAGAAGAAAAAAAATAAACATTTAAGGCCACAGTACCAATTAAAGGATGTTTTGTCCAGAGGGTCGCAGGAATGCGAGACAATTTGCCAAGGGAATCGGGGGGTGTGGCCTCTGCACAAAGCTGGACTCCACATCTGTTTCAAGAGCTGGGACATATTTCAGCAAGAACAGGACCAGGTTGCAAGTACCTGCGGTTTTCTTCCAGCACAGTTTGTTTATGGGTTTGGTTTGGTTTTCATATAGATAGCTCTACATACTGTGCTCATTCAAAACTCCCACCTGGAAAGCAGAAATACATTTCCAAGTTTTCAAGCAATCTTAATCGAAAAATGATCTTCAGATTCTTTTCCACAGCTTGTGTTTAAACAAAGTGCTTTGAAAGCCTCGGGATACTTATTAATAGGACCAGACTGGAAAAAATACAGTAATCACACAAATGAGAATTTCAGCCAGCAAGGATACTGAATCCAAATACCAAGTCACATACAGATGAGTGTAACAGGACCTTTTACAAACTAACAGGAAAAAGGGAAAAATAGTCATCTTTAAACACCATTTAATTTAGGTCTCTGCATCAAATCTGACACCCCAAACAATGCAATTGACTGTAAATATTTAAAACTTTGCAAATATTATACCTTTATCAACATCAAAAGAAAAGAACTGCAATTTTCAGGAGATAAGAAACTCAGGCCAAAGTCTGGGTGCTATAGGCATACTTAGTTATTCAAGACGCTTGATTTCAAAGAAATTGATAATCTACAGTAAATAAAACCAGTGAAGACTCGCTCTAACCTACTCTAAGTACATAGCATAGTAGTAGTTATAAAATCATAGGATCATCTATCTTCATGGCAGCGCAGCGTAAGTGACCGATAATCAGATTCATATAAACTAATGCACAAAAGTATGAGATATTATTTTGAAGTGAACAATTCAATTGGATGATGAAATATCAACAGCCTCCAGTATACTTTCCACAGCTTCAATCACCTGCTTCAAAAATGCAAAGCATCCAAGTACGAAATAACAGCAGACTATCCTGCAGGTAGTTAAGATCAGCACTTACTCTTCCTGCATACCTGAGGGCACCACAGCCTGAAAAACCCAAACTTTACTTAGGCTGCCCTTAGCAACTGAACACTAAATACAGTATATTAAAGTACTGCTGTAATATTCAATCTTCCATCAGCAATTCATAACATTTTTTTAAGTAGAGGATATATTCAGAAAATCCTTTTAAATGTGGGCTATCAATAACACTCAGATAGTAAGTATTAGAAAGAAAAAACATTACTTACTTTTCTTTCTGAGTCAGCCATGCCTGATAAGATCCAGGTATCTCCCAAGGGAGCACTAAGATTTGACACTCCTTTAGAGAAACTTAATGTGAACCATGTGGACTTGTCAGCCAAGGCATGTTACAGAAAGGCTGTCAGATTCTTTTTGTAAGCAATACAATGCATGCAAACCTCCTTTATTCCCTAGACAAGAAAAAGCCATTTCACTGCATGGTGTGAAATGTCTTTCTATATTCTCAAATGTCATAGAAAAGCAGCAATAGTGTGGAATTTGAACTCTAAGTACATCTTTTCCAAGTCACTAAGAGTTCAGCTGTATTTCTGCTGCAGGTAGAGGTATTCCATTGGAACAAGAGCAGCAAACACACCTTGCACAGAAATACTACTTGGTGAACAACAGAGGTACTTAGCAGACAAATGGAAGATGTTCAAAAATCCATGTTTACATGATGACATGTAAACCAGAGTATTCCTCAGGTGTCTTTCATTTGAGATTAAAATTCTAAATATATATGAAATGTTGAAGTGCTGTAGCCAGCAAAACTACTTTACTATATATAACTCTACAGAAACAAATCTCTGAAGTAAGTAAATCTCCTTCTTCACAGTTCTACACAGACATTTGCACATAAAAGGTAACCAATTTGCAACTGAAGATAAATAAAAGTAGAACCAACTATCTAAATATATCTGTGACCTCAATCATCTTCCATTTACTTCACTCTTCAGGCTGAAAGAAGTGTGAAGACACATCTGCAAATTACAAAAAGCTTCTGGGAAACAGAACTGAAATACAAACCATCAGCTCATGTGGGGAATATTGACTACGTGGAGTTCAACATTTTTACTTCAGGGTAGTTCTGCATTCACACCACCTTCACAGCTGAACAGTCTCTAAAGGCTAGCAGGTGTTTCCACACACAGGTTCTTTTAGGAAGAGAAGCATTTCCACTGGGGGAAAAAAAAAATTAAAAAGGACCAGAGAAGAGCCTTGCTCAAAAGTAACCAAAAAAGGACATAACAGAGACTGAAATCCTCATCTTGCACTTCATCTACATGGCTAAGCATCATTACAGGCACAGGTTGCTGATTTTAGCCACACATGACCTTGCTACTCAGGTAGACCTGAGCCCAAAACCTCATCCTGAAGCTTTGCAAAAGACTAGTGCTGGTTGATATAATCTTCTCCTGGAGAAGCAGAATCAGCACAAACCTTCCTGGGGAAGCACAGCACCAGATCTGAGCCTAATGACTGTGTGCCCCTCTGAAGAGAAACCCTGAAGCTCCACTCACATGGGAGTTTCATTAAACAGCATCTTTGTAAGTACTATTACAAGAACTGTAATTGTTCTGCAGGGACAGGTTATGCTAGACACAGGCAGAGAAACTGAATAAAGGGAAGCTTTACCTCCTGCTGTCTATACACAGGGTGGCCACTTTCTCCATACTTTAGGCCACTTCTATTCCTGCACAGCATCTGGGAGCAGACTAATAAAACCACATCAGTGTGGCTCTGCACCTAACCTAGCAAGTCCTGCCCAAATCAACCTGCACTCGCCCCCCCATCTTTCTCCTGCACATGACAGGAAGAAAATTCATATCCACATGTCACTGAAGAGCTCCCAGAATACATCAAGTGTTCAAGAGCTGTAAAAAAACAGAACCTCATCAGAATGGAAATCTACGTCCTGTAACTTTTTAAAATCCTGTGACTCACACGAGCCCCTTGCTTCCTGTCTTCCCTGGATTCTTTGGTGTCAACTCATGGCCACTTTGCACAGCAGATAAAAAACAGCTGGACTCACTTCAGATGCCATCAATCCCAATCAAAGCTTGGCCTTGGTGCTCATATTGAGAGACAAAGAGTGCTCACTTCTCATATTTATATATGCTCTTTAGAGATTAGCAATAAAAGTACTTTCAAATGTTGCAAAAGTGTAAGCATGAGTCACCACTGTCACTGGGAATTTCACCCAAATGAAGAACGAAGCACTGGGCTCAACAGTCACCAGAAATCATATTCCTCCTTCCAAAAAATCCAACATGCATAAGGTGAGCATAAGTCCTTGATGAATAAAATCCAAAATCAGATGCCAGAAATCTGACATTTAATCATTCCTCTACTGCTAATTGCCTCCTCTGTAGGTTGCTTATTTGGTGAACTTGGTAAGTTTTCTTCACAATTTCTTCATTTGAAAACAACACCTACAGAGCAATTAAACTTCCTGAACAAGTTAACTCTGCTTGTGAGTATTCAGGATAGGAGAAAATAAGCAGCTACCTTCTGTGGAGTAGAAATGTTTAAGTTTTTTTGGTGGGCAGGAACTTACTCTCCAACCCACAGCCTGTCTTTAACCTCACCAAACCTAAGTACAAAAATACATTACGACTGATCTGGATACACACTGGCCCAGCCTGCTCCTATGCTGTTTCTTGCTGGCAAGCCCATCGGGAAGAGAGAGAAACCAGACAAATGGTCTAGGTGAAGGCAGCACACTTATTAGTCCAGTAAGATAAATGACTTGTAGGATTTCCTACAATTATGGTAACAAATGTGGTCTGCTTGCAGCATTTAAGTCTGTTGTTAAAATCTGTGAGTGGCTGAAGGCTCCAGTCATGAGGCAACATGTCCTGAAATCAGAAACACAAGCAACTCTCTTTAAAAGTGGATTCTTGCAAAACACAAGCAAGCCCACAGGAGGATGTCAGTGCTTGGGTCCTCCTCACAAGGAGATTTTTACAGTTCCAGCTTACGCTTTTACAGCATCACCACCAATCTTGCTACTCCACCTTGAATTATTCTAATATCTAATTGTTAAAAGGTACAGTTAGTATTACTACAACTGGAATACTGGAGGAAAATGTCTATTATCCTCTTTTTACTCCCTCTATGCCCCAGAAAGCAGACGGTTCGCTGGTGTCATAGTTTCCCTTGCAAACTGTTTCTGTTTTCTCCATCCTTCCACGCAGACTGATGGATTTAAGACTAAAGAGTGAGCAGCAAGTCTGCCCATCACCCCAGCAAGGGGTCAGCTGGGCACAGGCTGAGCAAACACGCAATACAATGCCCCAAACACTGCTGGAGGCTGGGAAAAACCCCTTCTTTTCTCAAAATACTCTCCAATGTCTGAATTTGAGGTGACTTCATTATCAGCAATAAATTCAGAAGCTTAAAACAGCTTAAAAGTTGTGTCGCCCAGGGACTCACACATCCCCTCCACTCTGGATGCCAGAACACTCAGTTTTTGGCCCCAAGAAAGAGTCACATCTTCTCTTCAGATGAATTCCCCAAGGTACCCCTCAAGTCATGGCAGCCACTTCCAAATCCCAGCTCCTCCCCATTTTCTCATATTCCCTGATGAAAGGCAGCCAGAGTTTCCTCATCAGGGTAAAATGTCCTTTCCCTTGAGGGAAATCCTTTCTGGTAAATGTTTCAAGACAAAACAAGATTAAAGATATTACACTAAGGTTAAAATGGCTATATCCAAACCAGATCATGCTCCAAGCTTCCTGCTTTGAACCACTGAGGGGCCGGTTGATTGGGCAACAGCTGAGGCTGTTTTGAGTCTGTTACATAAAAAAACTCTACATCTCAAGTAACCAATGGATCTCTCAAAGTAAGTACAATATTGCCTTCTGGTGTTTTAGCCAAAATACATGAAGCAGCTTTTTAGTTCTCCCATAAAGCTACTAAGATGGGGGGGGAAAAAAAAAAAAATCAGCAACAACCAGGAAGAAACCTCAAGTCAGGAAGGTGACAATCCCTTGTAATGAAACTATATGAAAACTATTCCTGGAACATTTGGACATCTTAGTATCAGTTACAAACACCACGACACCAAAAAGAGCTTGTAAATCAGAGTAATTCAGCCAGATGATTAGTGGGCAGGTAAAACTAACCCATGTCTAAAAATTACAGGGTACAGTTTGGCCAGGCAACATACACCAAGAATGAGATATTATTTACCTTTCTGCAAGTTTTAATAAAAATGTCTTATAAATATATGAGAAAGAGAGAAGAGGTCTTTGGCCTAGTAAAAAGATATTAGGAGGGAAAAAAAATCGTTTCTGTGATCCAATGCAAGTATAACTCTCAATCTGCATTTTGGTTTGGTTTTGTTTTTCTTTTTTTTTCTTTTTTACACCTACTCCTTTAATAATATATTTTTATTCATTTTCAAATAGGCTCGTTTCTTTTAACTTACTTTTCACGGAAAACAATGTTTCAGCTCCTTACAATCACCTCTTTGCCTAGTGGAGGTTTTTGGTAAGTCAGCACCAGTGCTGAGTTCAAAATGCAACCGTGACATAATTATCAGTCATCCCACTCTCACTTAACACACACACACAAGATCAAATGTGCTACAGGTGATGTGATCATACCCACTGACATAACAGTCTTAAGCTATTAAGTCTGTGTTTGTATAAGCTATGCTTGCAAACACAGTAGGTAGCCTCAGAATCGCAGTGTCATCCCTGTTGATTTACGGCTGCATTATTGTGTTGCACTGGATGTAGCACATGGCAGAGCTCAGGGGCTGGTACAGTAGATCGAATGTCCAAACAACACAAATTTACCAAGTTTAGCTGACTCTAGCTTGGTCCTGAGGCTCAAATACCCTCCAAGCTCTGGGAAGCACCAGGAGCACATTCCACAGTTCAGCATCACCTGAAAAAATGCTTCTTCCCATGCTCTGACTACCCCGAGACAAGAAGCTAAGCACACAACTGGGGAAGACTAAGACTTCCTCGAAAAGCACACTGCTGATTGGAACAAAGATGCTAGTGCAGATGCTTCCTTTTATGAAAGCCATGAAACTTTAATTATCGGTCCCGAAAATTGAAAAAGAAGCTCACCACAGAAATCACTGTAATTTCTTCTGCCAATAAATTAATTGCTACTAAATGCTATAACACTGCATAATTTTTATTTCACAGTTATCAAAACAATCCAAGAACTTGATTTGTATTTACACCACGCAATTACTTAATGAGAATGGTACTACGTTACACTTAAGCAGTAATTACTAAGGTCTCAATACAAGAAAGCTCTACACTCTTAGCTTATCATCAAGTCAACAAGCATTTCTTTTAATCTAGGTTTTTCACAGACTCCACGTTAAGCCTATGCATGGATAATGCACAGCATCCGGATCCCTATTCTCCAGGCAAACCAGTAATACCAACTACAAACATCACTTGCCTCCAAGATGTAACTATGTGTTGCTACTTTATTATTGAAACATATCCTAAAATAGTAAAATATACTTTGAAGTTTCATTCTTAGGTGCACAATTTCCCTTTTGTTGCAATATATAGCAGTGAATGAGCAGGGATTTTGCAAAAAGGGTAATGGTCACCCAATACGGCTGGCCATCCCATGCATGCCTGCTGTCCTGAATTCAATGCACTACCTGCTGCTAGCTCCTGGCATAAAACAGGACTGATACCCAACTGACAGAAACAATGAGGTGTTTGCAACTAGTAGTTAATGGAAGACTAACAAGCACAATCACAGGAAGTAATAAAAGTTTCATGGTGCTAGCATGTGATGTGACTGGCAGTGGTCTCCATGCATCAAAATACGGCACCATTACCCTGCTGAAAGAAGTGGTTCCAATTCATTTGATGTATGATAACTAGATTCCTGGTGAAATCACTATCACTATTCATACACAGTACCAAAGGTATTTGCTTCTATTAACTAATTTAACTGACTTACCATTACCTCCAAAAACTCTCGTATTATTACAGCAGCTGAATGCACTAACACCTACAATTGAGTGGGTACAAAAATATGTACAGAGACAGACATTAAACCCTGCTGCCCAAAAAAACCCAAGCAGTCTCTTCCAAACTGTTCACAGTAGGTTTAAAAAAAAAAAAGGGGGCGTATAAAAAGAAGTTTAATTTAATATCCAATACCGAAGGAATCAAAGTGAAGCAAGTGAAAAAAAAAAGCATATCGAAGTGTATCCCGTAAATGATACACTTAGAAATCCACCAACCCGTCCCACCAATCCAGCACCCGTGCTCCCAGGACCAGTGAAGCAAGCCTGCTCTGACTGACAATTCCCACACAACTTTAACAACAGCAATAAAATTATTCATCAGTGACATGGGTGCAAACGAGAGCGGCAGCAGCCCTCGCATGCTATTACTCGTGCCGGAGCTTATTTATGACTTCAGGAGAGAAGGCAGCTGGTTGTTTTTACGCGGCTTTTTTTTTTTTTTTTTCTGCCTGAGCAAACGAGAAAATGCTCCTAATAAGGCTGGTGGAAGTGCAGCGGCTTCTCAACAGCACCAGCTCTCGTGAAGGAAATGAAATAAAGTGTGGTGTTATTATCTGAACCGTGGCGGGAGCGGTGCCGGAACCAGCCGCCGAGAGCACTCCCGGTGCTGGGCTCACCCCCAGCCCGCGGACCAGAGAAGGAGCCAGCGGGGGCCGGACAGGGGGCTCCTGGGATCCCCCGAGCGCCTCCCTAAGCCGGAGCGCCCCGCTACCCCCGGAGAGAGGCGGCACGGCCACCGCTCCTGCCAGCTGCAGCCCGGCTGCCCCGTGGCTGGCACCGCACCGCCTTCTTCTTTATTAGTTAAAAAATATATATTTTTATGTCATCTCCCGCAAAGCGCGACACACCCCCGTAGGAAAGCGGGGGAAAGCCTCCAGCTCGGCGCCCTGCCTGCAGGCTGCGCGCACCGAGTCCTCGCCGGGGCAGGACTGCAGCCGCCTCCCCCGGGCCCGCTGCTCCGCGCCCGTACGCACGGACAGACCGACGGACGGACGGACGAACACTCCCACCGCCCCATGGCACACGTGGGCGCCCCGGCCCCGCGCAGCCCCTTCTCGCCGCGGCACTCACCGCGTAGCGCAGCGCCGGCCTCTCGCTGAACACCGAGTCCCCCATGGGCGCGAACGGGCGGGCGGCG
>VXBT01014129.1:359817-513188 GCA_013400235.1 Oriolus oriolus
CGCGGGAGCCGGCAGCCCCTCGGCAGCGCCGGGCGGCAGCGGGAGGAGGCAGCTCCCGGAGGGGCGGCGGTCTCGGTTCTCCCGCCCAGCGCCGGTGCCTCCCCGCGGCGCTCAGCCCGGCGCACCTGCGAGCCCTCCCTGGGGAGGCCGCTCCGTTCCCGGCTCTGGCCGTCCCGGGCGGACCCTGACGCCGGCTCGGGGCCCGCCGGGCGAGGCGCCCCGTGGAGGCGCTGTCCCGAGCCCCGACCGCCCAGGAGCGGCCGCGCCAGCCGTGCCGCCCCGCAGCCCTGGGGCAAACACCGCGCCGGCCCCTGGCAGCACCTGGGGGCCAGGAACCCCGTCCTGCAGGCGAGGAACTAAAGGTGAAGGAGAGAGGGACAAATAAAACGTAACTTTCCTGTTCATGTTTTTACAGTGCGTGCTTTGGGTGGACTTGGTCGTGCGTAGGCTTTGAAAAGATAAATGCTATGTCACGGCCTATTTGTTATTTTATGAATGTGTCTTTACACAAACTGTAGAAGATCAAACAAATTTTGAAGGCAAATTGCATTCTGCTGTGGTATATAATTAGTAGTGACTTCTGTGTGACTTGCCTGGGGAGATTATTCCATCAATGGAAGTGTTTAAAAATGTATAAACCTTCCTCAGCTAAGCAGAGCCTCAGCAGAGCCTAGGCCAGGCTACATGACTTCCTGAGCCCTCTTTACCTTTTTAATCATTTTTCAATGCTCTGCACAAATCTTGGTAAGTGCAGCAACCCCCCCAGTTACTCTCAGTTGTTCTCTGCAGAAGTGGCCTTATTCTAGTGCTGCATGACATATATGAAATCAGTTTTACTGTTTCCAACCTACAGTCTAGGCAAATGCTACTAGCCCATTGCATTATCTCAAAACAGAGGTAGCACAGTACTTTAGGGGGAAAGGAAAAGGTATTTTTGGGGGGAGGGGGGAAGTGTACAATAACACAAAATACATCCTGGAAAGATAAATCAGTTGAGCCAAAGTTTTTATGTGCTCTGATGCTGATGTACTGTACTCAACAAGCTTCCAGTTATGGATCTTCCATGGATCTTAATCCCCATTGCACAGGAAATAATCTTTAAGTGTTCCCATGGACAGTCAGCTTGGCATGAACAAAGAACACAGTATCTGCATTTACCAATAAAGTCCATTTTTGTCTCTTGGGTGAACAATCTGTGCTACTCCCCTTCCTGGAAAACAAGACAGGGTAGATACTTGAGCAGTTGCAGAGCATGTAATGGAAAGCAGCACCCAACAGAAAGAAACCTTGTATATCAAACTTCAAATCATCAGAATCTCCAGGCAGGCAGCTGGGAAAAAAAGGGTAAAATAAAAAAGTCCTGAGTGCCTAATTTTCCCTTCTAAATTTCTGCTTTTTGTTTCAAGGAGATGTTTTCAACTGGAAAACTCTACATATATCAAATGCTCTGATTCCCAATGTTTGTTTGTCTGCTCTCCAGGTTTGACCACAGAAGGCAGGTGAGCAAGATGGGAAGAGATTTGCAGGATTTCTACCCTCAAGCTCTATACCATCACCAGCTTCTTCTAACCACAGTCAATGCAAAAAAAAAATGCTAAACATCGTAAAAGGATTAAAACAGGGTTGTTGTTTCTAATAAATACCCCAAGGTGAAAAGAGTAGTATGGAGGAGAGCAGAAACCTTAACTGGAAAGTAGAGAAGAAGCAAACCAGCAAAGGGAGAGATGCGAAACTTTGAGAAAACAGACTAATTCAGGGGAAAGGAAAAAGCCAAAACACCAGGAAGGTAGAGAATGCCCTAGAGGGAGAAGCCAGAGAGGGGAAGGACTAAAGGTGAAATTTTGCAGGTCAGACTTGTTTGGCCTAGAAACTCATTGCCACTGAAAAGGAGAGTCTGCCTCCCATTAACCTTCTTCATCCCCCTCTTCCAGCCACACGCTGCAACCGCCTCCCTTCCCTCTGCCTCCGTGCTTCTCACAAACCAAAACAGCAAATGAAGTGCACAGCTTTCTTTCCATTTAGCAGACTGAATCAGCCCTCCGAGGGAGGAGATGAGTGCCAGAGCTGGCACAAAAGAATCCTGGAGACTGTCTAGTTGGGAGCAGGATACTGGGGGCAGATGAAGAGCATGCATGGAAGTGCTTTGCAATAATAACAGGTTGTTACATTGGTGCAGCTAAGATTAAAAATAAAGAATACACAATACTGAAACTGCAGTTGAACTTTATATGATGACAAGGAAAGAGTTATGAGCAAGAAGTTACAGTTTGGGGGGGTATCAACCCAGAAAAACACAGGTTTACCAGATTTGGTTTTGTTCTGTACCCACAATATAAAAAATAGGGAGAAAAGATTCTTCATGTATAAAATCTTAAATGATTTGTTAAGTTGCAGCTATCAGAAATTTCATAGTAGAGTTCAAGATTTTTGTGTACCTAGTATCAGAATTTAAAACTCATTGCTGACTGCAGAAGGTGTTTTCAAAGGCCAGACCTCAACAAAAGCTTTCTGGATTTTGAATGCAAGCTGTTGTGGCTGTGATTAGAAAGCTCCCTTACACTGTATTTATGGTGGCCAAGGAGTCTCTTATTTCAAACTGCACAGGGCTTGGAGCCCACCTCGGTCTGCAATGAACAGGAACCCACTGAGCTGTACTACCCAGTTGCCTGCAATCATCTGTCTCTCTCTTAAGCCACTTAGCAACCAGGATTAACAGACAGATCTTTCTGGCTATTCTGAATACCTTTTACCCTTTCACATTCCATCCTTATTCACTTGTGATGCATTTATGATTCCTCCCTGCTGTACCTTCCAAATTTCCTTCCTCCTTTATTTACCTGATAATGTGTACCCAAGGAACAGATGCAGCTCACTTTGGGAAGTGTAAACCTTCCAGGTCAGCTTCTCTTAAGAGTTATCACAGTTAACTTCCTGTATATTCATTCCAGGGCAACTCAATCATTTCATGCTTTCCATGATTCCCATTGTGGTTGTTCCTTACACAGCTTTAAGGAGCTGCAATGTGGGCTTTACACCTGCAAACATAGATTACAGTAAAACCTTCACTCCTTTCCTAGTTACCATTTGTCACTGACAACAGAAGAGAAGAATGAACAATGTTTCAGCTAAAATGCAGTTGCTTACAACACAGCAGCTGGGAAATGAGTAGGCAATTCAATCTTACCTACCTGATCATTAATGAAGCCAGGTTTTGTTTTTCCAATATTACTCTAGGAACTGAGTGCTTTCTCAACAGCAATTGCTAACAAAGGAAAATAGCTGTTTAGTTGCAGACAGCACACAGTTATGAAACTGGGGAGAAGTGACTTCTCTACTTCTCTGCCATGAACTTCACCTGGAGCTAGTGACTCAAGCTGTCTGATGTCACACCAGATGAGGTAGGAAAAGGTTTCCAAATGCATCCTGTTTTGGGAGGGAAGCGAGCATGTTCCTTACTGCAGTAATGGATTTGTCTCACCAAAATGTAAACATCTACAATCTCCACCTCAGCTTATCACCCTAGGCTTCCCTGTTCCACAGGAAGAAACCCACACATCTGGTGGACAATGTGTGTCACTCCAAGTAGACATCTAAAGTAGGGCACATAATTTGAAGTGCTGCTTCACTGCAGTGGGAGTCTGTGACAATTAGGTCAGAAGGCTGCCCTTCAGGCATCTGCAGTTAAGTGAGGGGAAACCCACCTGGGAGCCCAGCTATTAAAGCTCACTTGACTTTCAGAAAAGTCCTTAACAGTCTCAGTGCCTTGGTTCTTTGCATTCAGAAAAGCTGTGGCTACCATATTTATCAGGTGAAAACACAATATCTTCAGGTGAAAAAGCTTCAAGCAAGCACGAAGGTCTTGTTTTGCTTGACCTTTCTAATAGTACATGAATGCAGCTTCCATACAGAGCTAACTCCACATCTGGAAAAGACTTGCCTCTGTGGCTGCTGAACCAGAGCCAAGAGTGATACTGGCAGCACACTTCTTCCTTGGGGAATTAGCACGTTTCCTATTCTGGCCAAATGTTCATTTGGTCAATACAAGTGATGATTTAAGTCTATTTCCCAAAAAGAAGAGAGAGAAAAGATGACAGACAAGTATATGAAGTGCATAAAGCTCTAAAAACAAAACCTAGAAACTAAGGAATCAGAATTTAGGGATAATGCACTGCAAAAATCTTCTGTTCAGAACTTTTTTTCCTTTATTTATTTGCTACCTATTGAAATAGGTTGATAATTTCTCACCAGTTTGTAACAGAACTTAGGGAAATAGTACGAATGCCCATGAAGAATGAAGTGCCATCTCACTCCTGGAGATGCTTCTTTACAATAATGACGCAAATCTTCTTAGACAGAAAGAAATCCTATTTGGAAAGAACTTGATCGCCGTAATTTCCTAGATGTCTGAAAGCTCTTTATACGAGATCTAATACATTAGAAGAGTGTGACCCTGTTACTGCTCTCAAGGAGTTGCCCAAGTGTTGCTCAGACTGGTGGAGAAGAAGTCAGTGCCTTATTCCTGGGGGCAGGTACAAAGCATCCTGCGTTCCCTCGATGCAAACACTTATCTTGCACAGGCGGTGCAAGCTGAGAGGAGCTGCACCTTGTGCACACCCACAAAACGCTCCTGCGCAGTCCAACGCCAAGAAGCCCTGAAGGGCAAACCGGGCTCCAGATTACAATTCAAAGCTGCAAACTGTGCTGTGCAGACAGGCAGGAGGAGCAGCTTTTCTCACGAATGTAATCAGTAAGTATCTAGAGGAGGACCCTCCACCCTTCTCTCTGCCCTCTGCCTGTGGTCAGCCGGAGCTGCCAGAGCTGCTGCTGCCTGATGGGGCATCAGCTGGGAGGCAGCAGCAGCAACAAACGTAGCCGGGAATCAAGACAACATGCCCCGGGGCCAAAACTACCTCTTCTGGTAAGCACTTGATACAAGAAATGGACAACTCATGGAGCAATGGCAAGGGAAACCTTTTCCCTAACATGAAAGATGTTAGCAAGCATCCAGGAGTTTGTTAGCACTGGTGTGCTACCAGAACTTCACTCAGGTATTTAATTCTAGCTATCACATTAGTATTTATTTCATCTGATAAATCACTACACTTTTTAATTTTTAAGTCCCTGTATGTGTATATATATACACACACACACTGTGTAATTGGTAGGTCAATGATGTCCTGCATGTGATAGTGCATATTACTGCACTATCAGTATCAGCAGCATGTCAAAGACATTTAATCTAAAGTACTTTTGGTTTAGAAAAAGGTTAAATTACTTTGTATCCCTTACATGTGCTCTATGGTCTCTATTTCCAGCATCTGTGAAAATTCACTAGAATATCTTTAAACTAAAACTACAAACCACTAACTTGTAGGTCAAAACACTTACCCTAAAACATAGTATAAAATATTTTTTCAACAAAAATTAGCATTTACCCTATGGGTCATCAGAATTCTTTTGGGTTTTAAAGCTGCAGAAGAAGCTACCAGTAATCCTGCCATATTTTTCTCTCCTTAGAGGCTGCAGTTTAAATAAATGGGACCACTCACTGTTTCATGTGAAGATAAATGACAGGGTTTGAGGCCTAATTTTTTTAATGTTTGTTTTTACTTGCTGACACAGACCAAGATAAAAATAAGGGGAAGAATACTGGGGGCAGGGGGAGTGGGGGGGGTGAATAAGGGGGGAAAAAAAGAAGCAAGTGTAACTTCCAGGTTAAGAGTATCAAAACAGCTTAAGGGACTTAAGCATGCAAGCCAAAAATCTCAGTGAAGTCTCATCTCTGTAAATTATACACATCTGGGAAAATAACAATTCACTGGAAGATTTTTCTAGCTCCTGAGAGTGGGTAGATCTCCATGCATTTCCTTCCTTGTTTATCTCCTTGCAACTCACCTTCACTGTAAAGTGAGCCTGGGCTGAGCTCTCACTAGCACTTATCCTTCTCCCTTAAATGTTTTCCAAGAACTGGAGAGGGAGGAAAACATAATTTTCTCTCATTACATATGACTTTTACAGAAATTGCAGCTATATAAAAAAAAATGTAAAACCACTAACTTGAAACTAGTCAGCTACAGATACATGATCGGGTTTCTCTGACTAGAAAGAAGAATGCTTATCAACAACAGACAGAAGCATGGGCTCCTATCTAAATGTACCATCTGAATATTTGACAAGAATTTAGGAGGAGGAAGGGCTCTTTCACAAACCAAAAGTTTATTCAAAATTGTTTCATGAATAGTATGGGATTGTTAAAATCCATTTAGTCTGCGGAGTAATAGCTACACAATAAACCTCCCAAGAAGTAACGTGACTACTGTACGTTTTGATTTAATGTTGTAATTCACAAACCAGTTTTGCAGTGTAAAAGTAATTATTTCAAGACTGGAACAAGACCAAGCCTCTTGTGACCCACAATAATAATATTCATAATGTTAACAAACCTCTTCAAATGAAGTCATTGTTTAATACATTTCAGGCTACATGTGAAGTGGTTACAAACATCATGTTTTTGCAGTTGTCAATAATTTGGGGATCATGTAAGCAGGCAGACCTTCTGGACTTCAACTGTAAATTAAGAGTCAAGGTATTATTATTCATAGTATTCACTGGGGCTGGTTGAAAAGCTAGTGTTCCAGCTGAGAAGGAACTTTGCTTTTCAAAATTTGACTTTCATACGATTGAGTCTAAAGCCAACATTTTCAAAGTTTTTGTGAACTATGAATTCTTATACTTTTTTTTGAGCCAGAAAAAGACAAATCATGAAGCAGTCTGTTTGGGTAGCAATGAGCCTGACAAAAATTCCTCTTTTCTGTGAGCCCTGGGGGAGCGCTCATGCAAACTGCCCTTGGAGTGACAGTCCCTGGGAGGCATCCCAGCACATCTCCACTCCAGGGCAGGGAGCCTGGGAACCCAGAAAGGCAGCCTGAGAATTACTATGGAATTAGGATTTGCTAGAGTCCTGTGAAGCCCTGAGGTCTTGGCACTGACAAGCTGCAGGGCCATGCCATCTCTGGCAGTGCCAAGCCCTGGCAGGCAGTCTGTCCTGCAGCCGGGGAGGCCGCTGCAGAAGCCCTGCCAGGCAGCCCACACTAGGAATGGGAACTGAGAATTTTCAGGATCACTGGATCTGGGTTTGGATCACTCTATGGACTTAACCAAAGATATACACTCTTGAATCAGTCCCAGGCCTTGGGCTGTGGGACAGCCCAGGAGGATTTTTTCTCAGTCATAAACCCAGAGTCTCCATGCAGCCTGCTTGTAACTCAGGGATAGCTTTCCTGGGCTGATTAGAAGTGAATTCAAGGAGTTGCAAGTGAAATATTTGAAAGCCAGCAAATCAGTTTTTTCCACTGCAGTAAATTTCTACTCATTAGTGTGATTAATGGCTTTTGAAATGTTTCTTCATTTGTATTTATAAAATGGAATCACATCCAATAACCTCACAAACTGAGTTCCTTATGAGGTATTTTGAACGTGTGTATATGACCGTCCACTGAATTAACAATGAGCGTTTTTACAGTGTGCTCTAGCAATTTACATTCATGGTCTGGTTTTACTCTGAAGAACAGGAATGGTTACAATTTCACTGTGTGGAGTCTGAGGGCTTCAAGCAGTAATGAGTTTTATTTGAGCATCATTTTCCCTGGCCATAAGTTTATTGTTGTTTTCACCTTGAGGCTGCAAAAGCATCAAAGCATATTTGTTTTCTAGTCAGAAACTTCAGTCACCTAATGATTCAGGCATAAAAGTTCCCCTGACCTGTCATGCATGACAAGTGAGAGAGAGTATGAGGGAACAGACTTCAGCACTCCAAGGGGAGATGGAGAAATGCAGAATGTTAAGCACTCTGGGTGACTCTCACCCTAAGTCTAAAAACATTGTAAAGTAGTTAGGAAAAGAACAAACAACAACAACCATGTCCAAGTGTTCTAGGTAAGACTCATCTTCAGACTCAGACTGTTACCCATCAGTGTCTACGCATGAGTTAGGCATCTTGGTCCCCACTTAGTCACTGAAGACCTACTCTATACAGACAGTAGAGCTGAAGGAGTTTGGGACATGGCAGTCTAAAGCAGATGCCGTGTTTGATATACTGGATGCATTACCAGACCCAGATGAGCGCACTGACTATATATGCCCACCTGCAGAAGCTGCCATTGCAGACACATCCATGTACAGAGCCCTAGAACAAGCTGTGCTACCCAAAGGTAGGAGTGACTGTGTTAAAGACTTTTGGTCCAACTGCCTGGATAGCCTGTATCAACAGTCACGTGTTTCTAAAATATAAACCAGTGCAAGCTGGAGATTGAGGAAGGGACCTGCAAGAAGGCCTGTCTTATGTGTCCAGGCACAATGGATTAATACCTCACCAGAGAAGATCCATGGACTAACGCGGTACTTAGCAGTGCACATTGCTGAAAACACAGCCCAGTAAACAAAAAGCAAAAGATGTATTTATTGTAGTTTTGTTCTCCCCTGCAGCAGTCGTGACAGTTGCACTAGGTGTGACTGCTGTAAATGTGGCATCTTGCTCTCACAAATTAGTCTCCACACCAAAAGAGCTGAGTTTAACTGAGGAGTTATTATACGTTAGTGCTCAAGCTGCTTCCCAGTTGTATTCAGAAAAAGGTTAAATCACCCAGTACTTGGGCGTCTGGTTCTCCCTGTTACCTGGAAACTGGAGCTCTGAGTGCAGACACTGTTGAGAAAGTGATTTAAAAAGCAACAGGAACATGAAAGCACCATTCATATAAGACATGTATCATCATCCAAGCAGTTTCTCTGATCGCAGAGCTGTATTGTTTTAAGCTGCAGGATCCTTTAATGACTGAAGTATACTGAATTCCTCATAGCTTGGGTGCAATTATTCCATACTGTGGCTATTCCCTTTGCGGGGTTGGAGGGAGGTGAAGGCAAAGCACAACCCACAGCCTTGCAGATCCAGGGATCCAGAGGTGGTATAGTCACAGTGCTGCTGAGCAAGGACACTTATGCTAATCTGGGTGGGGAAGATCCCCCTAGGCAAAACAGGTTGGGAAAGGCTGGGTTGTATAAAAATGCTGGCCTATTCTCAGGCAGTTGCTTTGTAAAAAGGTAAGCTATGAATTGAAAGCACTGAAGCTGTTCCTAAAGATTCCCCCACCAGTCTGCCCTCCTTCTGCAATAAGGATGCCCAGTTCTTTTGTAGTTAAATTCTTCTCAAGTGACTTGTATTGCTCTAACTGTCCTGGTAAGACTCAAAAAAAATGTAAGTACAGAAAAGGCCTTGGAAAGATTCACTGCAGTTTTACACTAACTTGATAATACTGGTGATTTCAATGAAGCCAGCATAGGGAAAAGCAGGAATAATGCAGCAGTCAAAGAGAGCCCTACTAGAGCCCTGCTCTTTATTCTCCCTTTTTGTCCTGATCCCTTGATTAAAAAGTTGAGGAGCAATCTTGGAAGTGATCTTGTACACGATTTGTGCTCCTAAGCAGAGCCAGAATGCTTCGAGCCAAACGCCAGGCTGAATATCCAAACTTTTACTGTTTATATTGAGGAATATATTCCCTGGGTGCAGGAGTTTGAGACCACTTCTCCCCACACACCAGCTGTGAGGTATCAAAGTCAGTGTGCACTATCCACCCATTCACCTCCAATTAGGAAAAGTGTCCACAAGATGCTGAGAAGATCAAAGTGTTAAGGAAAAGGAATTCATCCACACAGGACAAAGAATTTAAGCTGTTTACAACTTTCTGCTGTCTGATGTTTATCACAACCCCCACTATAAAATCTGTCTCCATCTGCAGTGCCGCGTCGTGAGAGAGTTAATGAAAACCCAAGCCACATTCCAAGGATGGCAATACAGAATGAGAGCGACCTCAGCATTGTTTTGCTAAGATCTCAAATTGCCAATACTGCAAAATGAAGTAATGTGCTCTGTCAACACGTAGTATGCTCTATAAATGGGATTGCCTGTTCATCTGTTAGTAAAACATGCAGAAAAGCACTATTTGATTGGCCTTAGAGCAGCTGACTGCTAGCTTTGACTTCTTCCTTAAGACTTATTTGAAGCATGAAACTGCTGAAAATCTCCAGTGATTAAAAAGGACAAAAATATATAAAAAATAATTAAATATATTTGCAAATAGCCCTCACTTTATGTGGCTGGTCTTGAGTTAGAATTTCTTTATCAGAAGAATTAAATCTAAAGTTAACTAAAGCACTGAATGCTGAAAGTTGATTTCCACGGACTTCAGTAGTAACTTACAAAACTTTTATCTTTTCACAAACAGAAGATTACTTCAATAGTTAACTTAGAAACTTCAGACAGTTTTAATAAATTTATAGACAGCTTCCAGATTGAATTTTGCTGATCCAGGCTTCTTAGGCTAAGTTTATGGAGCCAGACTTGTCATATGAGCTATTTCTATAAGCCTCAGGTAAATATACATAGGGTTCGTGTTGTTAGAGAAAGTGGTTTTTTTCTCTTCTAAAAAATTTTAGTTAATCTTAAGCAAAAACAAAAGTTCATTCAGTACATTTTGTATTTGTTATTTTTGACCCATTTTGGGAAGTATTTTCCTTCCACAGATCTGCACCGTCCCTGCTTCTCTCCAACTCACTTTAACTCTTTCTTTTACCACTCTGTTTCACAGACTGCTGCTCTGGTTAGAAACAGCTAGATGGCACAGCTGGAGAAAAGGAAAGGGGTTTCAGGTATTTCCTTTTCCTTCCCACCCAGCAGCTCTCATGCCTTCACTTTCCTACATGTCTGCTTTAAATCAAGTTTCATAGAAAAGTCTGACCTGTACTGCAAAACCAATTTAGAAGTGTAAGTTGTTACTCACATAGCAGAAGTCCTGATGTGGATGCAATTACAGGGATCAAATGGATATGTTTTATTTCCTTTTCCATTTAAAATTGCTATGGCCATCTAAAGCAGCTTTATTAGAATATCACTCTGTAATAGCAGGGTTCTCCACTTTTCATAAGTCGGAATTTGTAAAGTCCATAGCCAAAGCAGTCTCTCATTTAAGATTTCAGTTTAATGTTGTTCTTTCAATAGAGTGTCACATAAAA
The DNA here is from genome assembly GCA_013400235.1 of Oriolus oriolus. NCBI lineage: Eukaryota > Metazoa > Chordata > Aves > Passeriformes > Corvidae > Oriolus > Oriolus oriolus. Next base: position 370,882 of record VXBT01014129.1, read on the forward strand.
GTTTACCCATAAAATTCAGCATTTGAGTCAAAAGTACACCAAAGTACTCAAAGACAGGAAGTCAGTAATCAAAGGATCTGTAGCTTCCCAAGCTTCCCTTTTAGGTACACATGGGCCTGCAAACGAGATGGGAAAACATCCCTCCCCCTGGTTTCATCTATAACATCTCTCTGTCCACCAGTGGTACTGAGCCGAAATTTGCAAAGCAATGCAGGCTTTTTTTTTTCTACTGAAGTATGATATAGTATGCTTACTACAGGTAAAAGATTGTTAATAAACATGCTAAGTCTTGCTGTGACAGATAATGTGAGGAAAGGTAGCAGTAGCAGATAAAGAATGAAGAAACTGATATAGCAATACAACAGGGATGACCAAAATTGAGAATGGACACCTTCATGTGACCAATGCCCCAGTTTGAGGGCATGCTGGAGCAGTTCTCAGAGATGAACACACAATGACCAGAAGTTCCCACTGCTCCTCTCTGAGACACCACTAAATTTCTGAACTGGTAACCCAGTCAACCCAGCAAGGTTGTCCAAGCAGTCACTGTTGGCTTAGCTCTACTCGAAGCCAAGGATACGGATCAGTCACTGTGCCAGCACAACTTCGCTGCTGCCTTAGGGTGAAATAATGGCTCTTGAAATGCCCCATGAGAACTGAAGAGTCTGGCTACAACCCATAAGAGACTCCAAACAAAATGAGAACAATGTTCACATGACAGAGACCCAGGCATGCTGTCTGGGATGAAAAAAGGTAGATTGTCACTTTTTGTTGGTACTTACAAGAAGGCAGGCAGCAGTATTTTGCAGCTGATGGTGCTCAGGCCTGATGTTTCTCTACAGAGCACTCCAACAAAAGACATGAGACAACAAAGTCATGTCTGAAAATCACCCATGACAGACTCTTCTACTCCCTCTGTTCTGTCTACTCCCAGCTCTACCAGCACAAGAAGTTCTCTTGTGATCCTGGGTAAATCATCACTGTCCTAACAGAAATTACTGATCCCATGGGTCCACAGAGAGAAAAAAATTTATGCTGCTCCTTATTTAATTTTTAGCAAAAGCTTCTTGGCTTACTTGAATGGCTCACACTGAAATTGACTGATTTGTTGCTTGAACCATAAACATCCAGCTTGCACACATCCTGGTCTGTTGGTACCACTGAGACCCACCAGCACAGCACAGTGATGAACAGATGGTTGCTGTAACCTGTTCCATCAGCCTAGAGGGATCCAGAAGACAGTGCTTATATATGTGTCTACCATCTGGATTATTCCAATAAATGGGATAATTTTCAGAATAGTGTGGTTGCCCTACTGATTTGCAAATGAATGCTCTCAGTATTGTGTTACTTCAATTCAAAAACATTGTGAAACATTCACATTCACACACATCTCCCTCTTAACTCTTTATTTAATCATGGGCTGCTGACAATGGCTGTAATTCAAGGTAGCAGCTAACTGCTCACATAGTTTTGAGTATGTCTGTAGTCCAAAGACTATTCATACTTTAAAAATTCTACGTCTAAATCTAACTTGGTTCTTTTTTGCCTTTGATTGTGTACGAAGCATTAGAGCAGTATGGTGAATTCCACAGTGACCCCTGGAAATTTAAACTATGGGATTCTCATGGAAAATTGCTTCTGAACCAAAGGCAGAGGAAGCTACACACCTCTGGTTGTGGTATGTGCTTTATCAAAGCTTGATCTGCTACCTCTGGGATGACCTCAGGTCCAGCTAAGGATCTCAGATGGAGAAGCCAACTCTCAGGCACTTTACTTCAGCTGGACACAAAGCCACACAGGAAAGCTTCAATATTGCACCCTGTGTCATGACCTTTTATCACTTCCTCCACATTCACCTACAAAACACCATCCAAGGAGCAGAGTGTTTCACTTTGGACTCTGAAGTGTGTAGTCCTGCCAGAGGTGCAGCACAACAAATGCTGCAGGAGGAACCAGCACATGAACCATGGTGCCCACTTGATGGAGGCTAAAAAGAGCGTGGCAGTTCTGCTGCTCGAGGGCTGGCATGACACACAGGCCTACACTCTCCCGTTTTTGGTGAGAATCCAACCTAAACAAATGCAGGGCAGCTCTCAGCAGAAGGGAGGAGAGCATGCTGTGTCTGCAGTCATCTGAAGCCACCGATGTGCCTCAGCCTTGGCTGCAGCTGGACAATAGCATTCCTTTAGAGCTCATGTATTTCTCAGAGGCTTTTCTGTTTATTTTCTTAACAAAGCTTTGCAGACTTTTTAAGTGCAGGAAGGGGAACTCAGATATTCCCCTCCCTCAGTTTTAAAAAATCAGGCTCAATTTTGTAAACAGATATATGAAAAAAAATCTCTGTTAGAATCTGCCAATCCTTTAAGGTCTGAACTTCATGGCTTTTTTTAGTTGACTCAGGATCTTTTCATGTTTTAACTATCACGTTTATTTTCCGCTGAATATTATTAAACGAGCAATTCCATTATGGCAAAATTGATATTGTTGTAATTGAATAATATGAGATATATCCAAAGGAAAAGAAATTAAGTGAATTTTGATTTAAATTCAGAAGTTAAATCCAAATACCTAAGTGAAATTGACAGTCTGTCACTTTGTCTGCAATTAAATTCTTACTTCTTCCCTCCAGCACTGGAACATAAAGGTGCTGCCAATATGTGGATAAGCACTGTGCATTACACAAAACAGCAGTACATTCATGCCTTGTGTTGTAATGGAAACTCTCAATTTAAGATCTGAAGAGCAATAATGGAGGGAAGGAAAACTTGGAGCTATGATTTTTATCGTAGGTGGTGGGATTTTTTTTCCAGGTGAGGTCAGGGAAACAGACTGGAGAACTACATTGACGAGGCTCCTCTTTGTTAAGCACAGTAGGACTTAAGCCCATTGTTCTCCTTTCGGTTACTGAACTACGGTCTGTTCACACCTAGGTGGCTGTTGTGCCCATGTCACTGAGGGTGGAATTTGTCTTGGTGGACTGTAAAAAACCAAAGAACTTTCTCACCTGAGGAGAAAGCCCTGAAAAGGTATGGTATCTGTGCAGTAAGTTAAACAAACAGCTGCCCTACACTTTTCAAACACATCTGCCACTGAGACTCTGTGTGGACTCACGAGGGGCTTGGTCCATCCACGGGTGGATTGCCACTGGAGGAGTGGTCCTGCATTCCTCTACTCTTCTCATGTCCATCCACTCCAGGTTTAGTGTGTTGGTGGCAAGGCTGCCACTCTGAAGGGAAATTAAGAGTCTTATGGTGGATTAATTGTCTGTTACATCAATTCTCCCTGAGGTCACTCGACTGCTATAGGTGTTGCAGGGAAGTGGGAGGAATGGATGATTTCAGGTTGCTTTTAACTGGAGTAATTAAATCCTTAAACCAGAGAAATTAAACATTTGGTGCAACTGTACATTCTCTTTTCCCAAACCCTGCGTATTTAGGGCATATTACTCTAAAAAGAGACGACATTACGTGTTGATTTTCCCACAAAAGGAGAGCGTTTATCAGCATTAGGAAATAATTTCATTGTGGAATTTACTGTAACAACAGTGAGAACCAGGAGTAAAAATGGGTTAAGGAGTTCGAAACCTGCATAAAGATGTTCCCAGCCATCAGTGGCTATGTCTTAGGTTACAATGTAAGATGTAATCAAAAGTATGTATTCTACCACCATCTGTTAAAACCAGGTGGGGCAGGGTTCTTTGTCTCTTCTGTGACACATTCCTGATATCTCTCTCCAGAGGGACATCTTCTGTTAACAGGCCATCCAGCCTCACTGCATGACTCATAAAATTACATCAGCTCATTGTGAGATGCTCCGCCCAGGGGGAGGAACCAAGCATTCCCACCTGGATATAATCTGAGGTTTGGAACACCACAGCCAGCCCTTACCTGCTGGATCCCCAGAGGACAGGAGCCACAGAGCCACCACTGGACCTTCCAAGGAAGACCAGACCCTTCTACAGGATCACCGCTCCAACAGAACCACATCCATCACTTCAGGAGGACTGCAGCCACCATTTAATGGGACTGGAACCACCACCCTGCCCGACAGGGTGTCAGGTCGTATCCTGACTCTGTCAGGTTAAGCCAGTGTTTCTGTATTATTGCCGTGTTATATATAAACATTAGTAAAGAACTGTTACCCTATTTCTCATATCTTTGCCTGAAAGCCCCTTAATTTCAAATTTATAATAATTTGGAGGGAAGGGGGTTACATTTTCCATTCTGAGGGAGGCTCCTGCCTTCCTTAGCAGACACCTGTCTTTCAAACCAAGACAGGCTATTAAACAGCATCACTCAGATTATTGTGTAGAATATTCTCTATTGTACAGAAGACCCTAAATCACTAACCACAAGGAAGGGGAAAACATAACTTATGTCTTACACTTCTTAATTGTTCTACTGTCTGCTACACTTTAATCATCATTCCTGCCTCCCATAGGAAACAGCATTAGGGTGTTAGGGATCCTCTCTTCATCTCCACCAGTATTCCAGTTCTTATGTTAATGTACCAATACCTCACAGGAGTTTGGCACCTCATCTGTGGAGTCCCTCAGTGGAAAACTCAGGGCTATCACTAGCATTCTAGCCCTGCCACTACCAAAAGTTTACAAATGCTGAACTCCTCTATAAAGAGCTGCTTGCAAAATAAAGCCTGAAAAGGGGAGGAAAGAAAGGAGAACCATGAAGCCGAATGTCTTCAAAAAGAAATATGGAGTAGGGAAAAAAAATGGCTTCAAGGTGAATTGCTTTTGGACCAAGTGATATCAGTAAAGATATTTTTTACTAAAAGGATAAATAAGAATACTAAGAGGAAATATTTTTTTAATTAATGCATTTTAGATTTCAGATTTGATTTAAACTTCACATATGATGCATTAACTTTTTGCATAAAGATTGAGGTTTAGACAGATCAAGTTTCTCTGCAGAAGGGGCCTTTAGGTCTCACTAGGCTGGAGGGGATATAGTCAGAGATTTCAGTACTGCTGTTCACTGGAGCCCCCATTTCAAAGGACATTAATGTGCCTTTCACTCTAGAAACCAGGATGCCATAAAAACAGATCTACGAATGAAAGCTCAAGAGCAGTCTTGAAGAAGGATGCTTTTCTGAACTTGGAGCCAGAGGATTGGTGTGGACTCAGCTCACATATGCCTGTGTTAATTCGTGATATTGAAACACGGTCCTTTGATGTACAGACTCACATGCAGAGAGCAAGACCCTCTGTGGGATGGCTCTTCTGACTTTATTTGGAATTCATGAGTGATGGGAAGACCTCAGCAGAGCAGAGCATAATTTGAAAAACTATCCAGAACCCCAAATCCCACCTGAGTTCTGTGCACAGCTGGACACTCACCTGCCTCCCTCAGGCACAGCCACCGCAGGGCAGGTGGCCCCTGCTCCTTCCCCAGCACAAGCTCTGTGCTGGGAACAGGAGGAGCATTGGGAGCAGCAAAGCTTCCATAACTGTGTTACAGAGCTGGTCACAAGGCACAAGTGGGACAGGGGGAGTAGAAAGGACGGAGTCTGCAGACAGCTTTGGCGCCCACAGTCGACCACATTTACTGACTGGGAAGGAGAAAGGCAGCCCTATATTTAGCAAGAAAAGCAGATAGGCTCTCTTGAAAAATGCTCACTGCTTTGAAAGATCAACACAAAGCAGCAGCCTCGTCCCTGCTCTTCTGCAGAGGCCACCAGCAGTCCCTGCATTCCCCCGCTGTCACCACCCTCTCTTCTCCCTCACCTCCCAAGTGCTTGGGCTTGTCACAGAAGGCTCTGCTGGCTCTCCTGGAGAGCCCCACTCGTTTACTGCTGCTCAAACACACAACACCCATGCATGCCTTGGCTGCTGCCATTTATGAGCATGGACTAGGAAAGAAACGCAATTGTTTGATAATTTTGTAACTGGACACTACTTTTATATTATTTGGGCTTGTTGTCCAGAAGCAAAAGGGCGTTTACTTAACCCATCACACTGCAGAGTTTGCAAGTCAGATAATTTGTAGTCTGCTGAAGACACAGAGCTGAACTCAAGAGTGTCTGTTGCTCTTTAAAGCTACTTTTGCTGTCAAAATGCTAAGGATTCACAACAGCTGCACAATGTGCACCACAGCTTTACTCCTTATTTTCCACGGACACATTTTTCTTCTCCAGGAACCCATAGCAGCAAGGCAAAGGGAAGGCAGAAAATTGCAGAAGTTTCCCTTTTCTTCAAGGATAACAGTTTTGAAGAACCATAGGGGATGGAGACTGCTCTCCCGCCACACATTTCAGAGCTGCAAGGAAGAAAGGAGCTCCTGGTTGGCCGCCTTCCTCTTGCTGCCACTGCTGGGAAGCTTTAACATCACTGTTTGACCTCAGGCTCTCTGCAGCAGGGAACACTCAAAGCTCAGAGGGTGAGGTATTCTGCCCTCTTGGATGCCTCATCATGGATGTGATCTCCACTTCACCAAGGTTTAGCACCATTATACAGCCACATCTTGTTCAAGCAAGCAGAACAAGACAGGGAGGTGATTGGGAAAACCTTTGCCTTCACAAAAAAATTTTGCTTCTGTTCCAGCACATAATGTGAATTATCAGTAGAAAATCTCAACATTTAGTAATTTGTTTTTAATTTAAGGAAATGTACTGACAAAAAGTTATTTTTTTCAGTATGGTGAGCAATTTTTGAGGTAATGTTGTATTTCAATGAAGCCCAGCTTTTCCATAGAAAACAAAGTTTCCTTATAAGCACACTAAGAATTAAGCTGGTTTTAAGCACAACAAACTCCATGGGTGATGCAAATCTTTCCCTTTTTTTTTCTTACATATTTTCCCAAATACATTGTTTGACTCACCTTTTTCTGTGCTGGCTTATTTCTTTGGTCACATGCAGTAATTATTTTCTTTCTGTTACTATTTTTAAAATACCAACATTTTGTTTTAAAATAATTTAGTAGTGCTTCTGGCCCTCTTCTTAGACTGTATATTTCCAGCTCTACCTGCCTTCTCATGAAAGTTGGCCTTAAGCCTAATTTTTCCTAACTTTTGGAGTTAGCTCTGTCCCTTGTTGTCTGAAGTGGCTTGTTATTTGCTCTCTGTTCTTCCCACTGTTTCCTGACCATTCCCAGTGTTTCCTGTGTTGTTCAGAGAAAACGATCGCTCTGAGGACTTAAAGGAAAGACAAAGGATAAACAGAACTCAGAACCTATGACCTGTAATAATACATGTCCAGAGCACACATGCACCGAGAAACCCCCACTGAAACCTGAAACTAAAATCTGCCATTACTTTAACACACTTTATCTTTAAATTGTGAGGTTTTCCTGTAGGGCAGAACTGAATGTAATCCTGATTAGATGGAACTGAAACATTAGGGGACTTGCCTGGAACAGACTTTGCCTTTTTGCAAATTACACTGTGGTGTGTTTAATTTGTTGCCTATTAATGCCCGGACCCTCTTCCTCACTGTTACTATATAACCATTTTATTCTCTGGGTTTTGATTGATAAAAGTTTGTCTTGGGATTTTTTTTCCTCTCATTAACATAACTTTATGTTGTTGAATTTCCTCTTGGGAGTCGCAGATTTTGCTAGAACTCTCCAAGGCAGTTTCAGTGCTCCAAAACTGTAACTTTCCACAAATTGCAATAATCAACTAGTTTAAAATTCCAGATAATTCATGAAAGCAAAATTAAATATGGATTTAGCCTTGACACAAAGGTATTTAAATTTATAAACTCAGTTTCAATGGGATATCAGCCCTGAATTTCATATCAACTACCTTATTAAAAAGCTTGTGATTGCTTCAAAAATACACAAGCTTTGCAAAATCTTCTCTATTTTCTAAAAACCCATATTCCCCACAGTATATCAACATGTTACCACCTGACCATTTACAGAAGAATCTCTCTATTTGCTTTTTGCTATGCTAGATATTGAAGTGAGACAAAGTGGCCAGCAGCTTCCTGGGTTGTTTACTTTGCCATTTACAAAGAGGAGATCTCAGCAGAAATAAGTGCTGGTATTGCCCCTTATTGTATCATCTGAATGGCTCTATTTCTCCCTTCAGGACGCTCTGGTCTGAATCTCCAGCTCTAGCTCATCCTGAAGTGTTCTACTTATCTGGAGACTAAGGAGTTTGTTATCATGAGTAAGGAACAGTACACTGCTTTTCTTCATTGGACCTCTGCACAAACCCTGGCTTAGTGTGAGCTCTGGAGGCCAGGAGCAGGGTAAGGTTCCAGCTGGGTTCTCTAAGCACCTGCTCTGCTTTCCTGTTTGTTCCACCAAGCCCTGGCTCATTCCCTGGGGAGCATGGACCAGCCTTTTCTGAACAACCATGCAACAGGAGGAGCATTCTTTGCTGAACAAAAATCTACTTCCAAGTCACAGAATATTCTCAGTTGGAAGAGACCCACAAGGACCCAAGTCCACAACTTTGGCATTACTGGCACCATGCTCTAACCAAATGAGCTCATGTTAGTCACATTTTACCACTTAGCAATTATCCTACTATGAACATCACACTGTAAAATGCATTCAGCAATTCATAAGCCTGGTGGGCCAGTGGCCCAAGAATTCCTTGATGCCCAAGAACTGTCTCCCTCCCAGCTGTATCAAAGGCAAAACCCCACTTTGCACCAGTTACACTGCCCTAAGCACAGTGCCAGGGGCAGGAACTCGTTCATCCAGCGCTGCTGCCAAACCACTTGCGCTGTGGAACCACAGTCCAAAACACACAAGGTTTAATCACAAAATTTGCTTAGGCAGCTGCTGAAAAGGAGAGACAAGTTGCTTACACATGCATAGTCCTGAATAGCCTATCTTATGTGGACTTCAAGGTGCTTCATAAATATCATCTAAACCCAAATATTATTTAAACCATCTAAAAAGAAACCGCTTCTCTGCGAGTCAGAGCTCTGGTTCACACGCACCGAGGCGATGAAGTGGGTACTGACATCCACCAACCATTCGCTGCTGAGATGCACTGACTGCAGCAAGGAAAGCTGAATAACATCTGAAACAACTTCTAGAGCCCCACAGCCCAGTACTTTCAAAGTAAATTGAAATTGTATCACCATATGGTCTCAGGAAGGGTATTATGGTAACCAATCCCCATTTCAAATCACCAAATGCAGGTAAAAACATGATTATTTTGTATTAAGTAGCTTTCTGAATGCACATTCACATTAGGACAGCGATGCTGTAGTCTGTAGAGGGTACATGGTTTTGAAGCTGAGAGCACAGGCCATGGCTTCTGATCACCTGGAATTCCTTATGCTGGATCATAGCTTGCCTGTGGACTAGGCAGTGCTGCCAACAGCTCACTCCCCTACTCGTGCACATTTCTTTTCCAGTGCTTCTTGCAATGTTATTACTGCTTTTCCCTCAGGTTTTAGCAAAAATTACAACCTGATTTAGCATTTTTCTACTGTGTTCTTCTAATTACTATGATATTTTCAAAGTTTCTTTTGACTCAGTTTTTATTTCCCCCAAATATTGTTGTAGCCTGGAGAAAGAGTCTGATGTCAAGATGGGCCAAGCTTTGAACCCATGGTGGAGAAACTTTTGATACACTTCCAGACTATTTAATTCTCTACTCAGGTCTCTCGAGTATCCGAAAAAACCAACTTTCCCAGGCCCCGCTTGCCTGTGAGATGCTGGAGAGTAAAGCACCTCTTTCTGAGAGGTAAGGTGCTGGTTACACAACTTTCAGCACATCCTGAAAGCTGGTTCCAAAAACTAATATTGTTTTTGGCATCACACAGAGTTCTTCACATACCCTTTAGAGGGGAAAGCAAGTGGAGGAAGGTGAGGGTTTTTTAATATAACTTGCAGTAATTGGCGTTGAGAAATAAGACAACCTAAGACCCAGCTCAGACTAAACCAAATCTTAGCCACATCATTCACGAGATTTTGTTTTTGTCCTCTCAGTTCAGTGTGGTCATGCATCAAAGGTTGCTCCACAAAACTGTATTAGACTGAAGTTGTTATACTCTCTCCTCTAGCTAGTACCCAGGATAGATGTGCTGCAGAATTTCAGTACAAACTGCTGTACATGGAGACGAGAAAGCTCAGGGATTTCAAAACTGCTCCTCAAATAAAATTTCTTCTGGTCAAACTGATGTCATGAATGGTTCTAAACACATTCAGTAGTCAAGAAGACAGCCATCAAAAATGATCAACACTCCAGAGCGTGTCTTAGCGCAATTCTATTGTTAAAATAAAAAGCTATTGGTTAAACATCAAAGTGTGCTGAACAAACAAACCCTTTATTATTACAAAACAAAATAATTTCCATATATATATATATATCTCCATATATGTATATGGAAAAGGAAGGAGCACAATGCAAATTGCCCCTCAAAGCTGGAAACAAAATTTTCTTTACTGGCAACTGCCCAACTACCTTTCCTTAAAATACAATACAGCAAAAAGAATCTTCTCTTCCCACATCTCATATTCTAGCTATCCAAAAATGTTTACCACGCAGACCAACGCTATGGTCCTGTGTACCAAGACAGCCTCCCGAATGCTGATTTTGTTTAACATACGAGGGGCCTTGAGTCCAGACTGTGTGGGAGATGTCTGTGTGGCTGCTGCCTGCCCCCACAAAGCCAGCACCCGTGTGAGGTGCTTCCCTACAGCCCGCTCCCACCTCTCCCAGTCCTCACAGGGGAGCTCACCCCTCTCAGCATCTCTATCTCCCCTCTCAGCATCTCTATCTCCCCTCTCGCAATGGAGAACAGCTGTAAATTGGGACCACTTCACCAACGCTGACGGGAAGCCAGAGAAACCTGAAAACACACGGAGCCACCAGCCTTTCCCAGCTCCATGCACCAGTGATATTCCCAGAGCAGCGTGATTCCTTCAGCACGGCTGTGATAGCAGAGTCCTGGGTGTGAGCAGAGAGCTCTCTCTGCCAGGTGCTGCACAAACAGCATAAATTCAGAGTTTACTGAAAAAGCAACCAGAACCCGAACTGGACACTCCCTTCCTCCAGAGCAAAGGAAGGGAAAATAAATAAGTGAGATAGATAAATAGAAGCCAGCAGAGAAATTAGTGTCTAGCCTAGAAAGTATTTCAGAAAAAGGGTGAGCCTCTCAAAATGGTATCTTGAGAGAGAAGCACAGTTGCTGGGAATCAGAATGTTTTTCCACCAGGTTTAAGATGTTTTAACAAAACACAGTTAATTCCTTCTGTCCTTAAAGAACATTTAAGCATTCCTTTAATCAGTGGGAATTTTTCTCAACCTTCAACTCATGGCTGGTTTTACCCTTAGCTTTGGAGCAAAAGGCTCTAACCTATTTCTCTCTACCACTGGAGAGAAATAAAAAAAAATTTAAAAATAGAAGAACCGGGCTTAGAAAAAAAATGCTATCAGTTTCCTTTCCAAGACAAAAGAGGACTTTTGAGATTGCAAGCAGGTTCAACATTAAGCCTTTAAAGCTAGGGTATTTTCCCGGATGGAGTATCTGGTGGAATAGCAGCGCAGTGGACCTCATGGAAGGCAGCCCATTGACAACACAGTACTGGGAATAGCTAATCATCCTGCTGCTTTCCTGCATGATCATCACTTATCAGGTATTTGAGCTAATATGGAGAAGACAGAGACCATATTCTTATGCTAAGCCTGTGAGCAGGACAGAAATCTGGCTTCTGCCCAAGAGGATGGACTGGATGATCTCCTCAAGTCTGCCTTTCTTCAACAACTAGACACCCAAGAAAATAAGGGACACCATGCTTTTCATACCTGTTTGGTTCAAGGTAAAAAGACATTTTGAAAAAGGGGTTCTCAAAAATGGAAAATAATAAACCCACGGAAAAGGACAAAATCATGAGACCTGGAGTGAGCAGTCATCAATCAGCAGTAAAAATAGATTTTGCAGTCTATTTAACTTGGTTTTGCTGCATACTTTGGCATTTGAGCCATATATTGGCTGGGACAGTTTTTTCCCGAGTGCTTCTCTGAGCATATTGCTCCCAAGATGGTGTCCCTAACAACCCAAGTCACACATCCAGAGGCCTTTCCTAGCAGCAATGCCTTCATAAGCATATAAAATCGAAAAGTGAATTTGCTTATGATGAGTTAGTATTGCTCATGTGGGACATCAGGGATCTGGTAACTCCTGTGTGTTTGGTGTCCACAGCACACGGTCAGACGTAGTGGGCCTACTCCATTCTGGCACAAACCCAGTGCAGGTGGGACAAGCGCACACCCCACATGGAAGCACAAGTCGTGCTGAACTTTGATGCTTGTGACTCTTATTTTTTTCCAGAAATCTCTCCCAGAACAAACATTTTTCTTTTCTTATGTAAAACAAGGCTTGGCACTAACAAATCCAGAATAAATCTGCTTTTTAGCAGGGTCTGCTGCAATAGGATGAGGGGCAATAGTTTTAAGGTAAAGGAGGGTCAGTTTAGATTAGATATAAAGAAGAAGTTTTTTACAATGAGCATGGTGAAACACTCGAACAGGTTGCCCAGGAAGCAACCTGGTAGACTTCTCAACCCTAGAAGCATTCAAGGTTGGATGGGAGTCTGATCTAGTTGAAGATGTCCCTGGTTACTGCAGGGGATTGGATCTAGATGGCCTTTAAAGGTCTCTTCGAACTCAATTTTTCTATGATTCCATGATAATCTGAAGGGTTTCAATAGTTTTATGTCTTCTTATTGTCAAAGCAGTATCAGACAAAAACTACCTTTTTTCTTGAAGGAAAGCAAGTCCCAAAAAAAGTTATACAGCACAAACTTTAGAAAAACATTACAATATCATGCAAATGATCAGTTTCTTATCACTTTAAGTATCCAGACTATTTCAAACCGATTCTCCCAGTAACACTTGTAAACCATATTAATCGTAATTTTAGAATAAATTTACCTATGGATGACAAACAATTGATTACTCAAAAGTTCAGTGAGCTAAAAGAAATACTAAATACTTCTTTTTCATCCAGAGATAAATCCTTGGTGTCCAAAATATGTCATTGAGATATGCATCCAAGCATTACAAAAATATGTTTAATGAAAAGTACTTTTCCAAGCCAGCAACTCTTAGGACCTAAGGCATGTAATTTTGTAAGGATGGATTTGCTCATGTAGGCATATTTACTGTAGATGTGTTTTTATTTGTATTCGTTGGTGCCATAGATCACATGAGAATCCATAAATCTAGCATGCTGTTGTTTCTTATATCCCAGAAATTCAGTATTGCACTCTTGAGGCTCAGCATGGTCGGTACATCAAGTGACGTTCTCAGCAACACCGAGCATGTATTTTAACCTGCTGCCTATCTGCAGATGCTGTTTTGCACCTGTAGTAATAAGACTGTGCCACTGAAAGCCTTCAGAAGTTTTGTGGCAGCTTATGAGGATCCAGAGAGGTTTGCAGGGATGCAAACTAACTTTTCATTTGCTTCACATGCACAAATTATGTTTTATGTATCAGCCTGTATGCAGTGTTCATGTGACCTTCAGCATCAACTGGATGCTGCCTGATGAGATGGTGCCTGTGAGATCTCATTAATTCTGCCCTGTATTTTGAACCTCTTCTCATCTACAGGACAGTACTGGCAGGAGAAGCAGTAATGATGGTGGAGAGAAAAGGCTCTGCAGGGCTGTCTGAGATTCAGGGCATCTCCCAGCACTTAAAGGAGTGTTCCTAGATGAGATTTCCAGAGGGACATCAGTCTGAAGCAGAAAAATGGTTGCTATAAAAGGTAGTGCTGATATGAGCCTGTGCTTGTTTTCTGCTCTGCCACAGCCTGAGAAGAATGAGGTAAATGACTCAGCTCTCTCCACACATGTGTAAGGCATCTCCACTGGCCCTGGAAAATCCTAGCTTTGTGACAGGCAATAGATCCAGGAATCTCCGCCACCATGAAATCAGGCTTCTTCACAAAGATGTTCAACTCCTGGGACACTCTTACAATGAATAAAATTAGCTCCATTTTAAAGCTGGCAGCAAAAGCATGGAAGAACTTGCAAAAGATCACACACATGGGTCTGTTTTCTGTGGCAGATCCACTCAATTCCAGGCAAGTACCTAAAACACAAGACTCTCATGAATTTAAAACTGAATTTCCACCATCTCCTGTATTGGAGGTCACATTGAGGAGGACTATTAAAATTAAATTCAGCCCAAAATCCTAGGTTAAAATAAATTTCAAATGTAGCCTTAAAAAGAAATATACATGAGCAAAGACAAGATCTGCAATAACACAACAGAAAATTAATTACCTAGGCAGACTCCTTTTCAAGTTCATGACTCATGCCAGCATATAAATGTCTGCATGAAGGCAGCTCTTAATGCTAATTTTGTCACTGTAAGAAAATCGTAACCTTCTTTGAGAAAAACTGAGTGCATACCTTGCTATTGATTTTTCAAGAGTCTGACTGGCAGAGTGCTGTACTATAACTGCAGATTTGTGCTAATGCTCTAAACTGTTTTGTTAAATTTAATCTCTCACCATGGCTGTAAGAGACTCCTGGCCATGCTGCAGTTGGCCTCAGCTGCACAGAAGCTGTGGTCACAGCCACTTAATTCATTCCTTTTTACTGAATATAGACATGCAAATGTATCACTTAATGAGTCAAAAATCTCATTCCACATAATGACAAAACCACAGTACAAAGAACACAAAGAGTAGGAGTAAGAAAAGATGCGTTTCTGTTAGAACTAATCTGTGGTTCTAACGTTCCCCCGGCTGCTCCCCTGCCAGAAGCTGCTGTGTTTATCAGCCGGTGCTGGCACGGGGTCGCAGTGCCGGGCGCTGACAGAGCTGCTGAGGGACCTGGCCCTATCTGCCTCCACAAGACCCCTTCTTGGAACTATCGCCTCTTACCACAGAGTTAATTTAGAGACATGAGCTACCAGCTGTAGGTATCTGCTTTTTACATGAGAATTACCAAAATGCTCCTTGGGTTTTTTAAATCTTAATGGAGCACTATAAGAAAAAGTAATTGTGTCTGATGGTCCATATGCACAGCCCTTCTTGGTCACACGGTGCCAAAAGCTACACACACCATGGCTGAAAGTACCCATTACAAGGGCAGCATCTCCATTAAGGGTCACAAGCTCATTAAACTGAGGAAAAAAGAAACACGGGCACATGGACATGGGCATTTCTCTCTGCTGGTGGCAGGCAGAGCCAAGGCAGTGCAAGGAGGATGGAGCCAGCAGCACTGCTGGGCTGCACCACCCCAAAAGCTGCTGCTCCTCTTCATCTGCCCTGGAAAGTCCCTGGCAGGGAGTGGGATGTCCGCATCATGCTGACACCAGAAGTGTCATCACGAGGACCTCATTGTGACAGAGCCTCTCCAAACATGTAGCCACACAAGGGGCCCGAAGCACCACGTCTGACAAGGCACTGAGCACAGCAGAGGTTTTTGACTGGCAGACTGAGAGCAGGTCAAGTGTCCTGGCAGCCCCTGGCATACCACAGGCCGCCTTCCCATTACACAAAGCAAAAACAGCACAAGAAGAAGGATAAGATGGGGGAAAATGCCTCCTCCCCATCATCGCTTTCCCCTCGCCTATGGCAGCATACGCAGGGAGCAAGGCTCAGTCTGTGAAAGCCAAGGGCCAGAGGAAAATGTCACCTGCTGTCACCTGCTGCACCCAGCCTCACCCCAGACACTGGGCACCCAGGGGAACCGGTGTCCAACTGGTCCAATGTTCACAGGGGCCCGCAGAGCAGGGAAGGGGCAGGAGCTGAAGGCAACACGGGGAGTGCCCCTGTGCAGCCCCAACCACCCCTCTCCTGCTCTGCAGGGTGGCCAGGCTGGCCCCAGGCTGGCCCCAGGGGAAGAAGAGATGAGTGGAGAGTAAGACACAGAGAGTGGTTGCTTCATCACATAAAGCCACACAATGCAGCATTTGCACCCAAGCCAGCACAGATCCAAGCAGGGACATTTATATGGTGCAGTGGCACATGGGGTGGAAGTCTGAGCTTGTACCTCCACAGCAGCCCAGTCTTATCCCAAAGTGCTGAACCCAAGCAGCAGCTGGAGGCAACAAAGGGAGAAGTATCCCTACATCCCATTTTCTAGGCTATGTGGAGGCAGTACTTGCATTCAAAGGTGTTACAGGGCAAGATAACTAAAGCATGTATTCTCTATTCTTACAGAAAAAAAATTATATCTCTTGCACTTCTTTTAAGCTACTTTTAAATGTGAAGCGATCAGTTACTAAGCTCATCAATTCCTTGCAAGTATTCTCAGAAAGTAAAAGAGAATGTGGTCAGCCTAGATTGATTTTATGACTTTGTTATTATATATTATTCATATCACTCTCATAGACTTATGCACACGTGGAACAATCAGTCAACTGGACAAATATTAGCATTTCCAGCTAAAGTGAAATAAAACCATTTGCTGGATGTTCCAGTGTTTCTGTAGCAAATCAATAATGGGTATTTAAATTGTTGTTTAGACATCAAAGCTGAGATGAATGGGGACATTCTCATTTCTTTCCTGCTGCTATGCTTTCAGGCTGTGCCTTTTAAATAAGACCTGGCATGTGCAATTCACATCACAGAATAATTTATACTTAAAAGCTACAGGTGTTATTTTCAGTGCCAGCCGTCTCCGTACAATGGCACATGGATTTGGCCAGTTCATCTTAATTGCAGCAACTGAAAAGTATCCAAAGTAATCTGTTATGTGGCTTGAATACCTCCTTCATTATTGCATCCAGACAGCACAGCACTTGTTAGCACCAACCACTCAGCCTGCCAGGGAAGATCTGTGGCAGACCCCTGCTCAGGAACCCATCCCATGCTAGACAGCTTCCAGAAACCAGGATGGTTCTGGGGCTTGAGAGCAAACTTGCATACAGTTATGATTATATTCTCAGGGTCCATTAATTTTGTCAATGTCACTTCCCAAACACAAAGAATTCTCATCTTTAGGTCAAATCTATTGGTACTTTACTAAATTTTGTGGGAGGCTGGAGAGGGAAGAGACAGAGTACCATGAGGTGTTTGATGTGGCCATGATCCCTAGAAATGTTATGGATGCATTTATTCAACTAAGAGGCCCTTTGCTGGATATATTATTGGATATGTGATTTATTTGTTATTTGATGCTTGGCTCAAGATGAATTCCTTTAAGGGCTTTACTCTGTATAACTAGAAGGGTGAGGATGGCTATATTTTACAGAAAACAGGGATGTGGCTTTTTAAATACCTGAGAAAATATTTGCATCTGCAAAATAGGACAAACACAAGAGCATAAATCAACAACAAGCACTGCAAGTACACTGTCAAGGACACAGACCTTAAGGAGGCCATTTAGCTTGTGTAACTTAGGCCATACTTGGAGATGCACAGGAAGGTTATGTAATTTCTCTTCTAAGCAATGCAAAAAAGTAACAGTTATTAATTTGTGTTTCTGAAATGTGCAATGAAAACAAGATGCCTGCAGGTCCCAGATGCATTCTGTAATTCCCCATTTTCCTGTTCTGGCCATGCTGACTCCAACAGTACACCAGCCCCCCCTCTCCTCTGGCCCCACCTGCAATAAAGCACCATGATCCTCTCTTTGAGAGTCAGCAGGACCACGCTTCTCTACTGCCAAGAGATTAGTAGCTCCACCGAAGCAGAAGCTGATCCTTTGGAAGGGTCTGTGGCTCTGGAATGCTCTCGGGCCTTTGCCTTGCAGGTATTATCAAAGAGATGCAACAGAGGCTAAATCTGCAGATGTGTTTTAAATTGTAAGCACCAAGCAGGCCTACTATGAAGACAGCCCAGGCATTAGTGGTGCCCAAATGTTTCTTCCAGATATCTGGTGTAAAGTGACTTACCCTGCATGAAACGCGGAAACGAGCTAAGGCACTGAAGAGATGAGTGGAACAAAATCCCGAGGCATAATTGATGGCTGTTTTCACCTGATCTTCATGTGATGAAACTGAGCTTCTGACTCATTACATTAAATTATATTTCCAAACTGCCACAGTAGAGAAGTGAAGAGCAAAAATATCACTCAGAAACTAAAAGCTCTGGTTTTCAACAGCAGGTGGACATTGTAAGGGACCAAGAGAGGAAACAACAGCCATGGAGGCATATTAACTTCAGCCAATCTTACTTCATTTGGCTAACAGTATGTCCCTTACCAAAGGCTTTGAATTTCTGACTTTTAAATAAAAAAGCTGGCAAAAAAATTCAGAATTATAAAGACAATAGGTTCTTAAATAAATATTCTTCAGCTCTTCACTTCTGCCATGTATCCATCCATAGGTACTCAGCTGGTCTCTGTCATTTTGGTATTAAGAGCATATCCCAAAAAATCAGGATAGAAATAGCAACACTGTCATAATATCAGGTAATAATAGAAGAGGGTATTTAAAAGGCATATCTAGACAATAAATATATGTTTTCACTTTTCAGCTGATTAGTAAGCTAGGAGCTCTGATGTGTTCTTGTGACACAGAGTAAGTGCAAATCAAGACTCAGTTTTCAAACAAGTGAAGTCAGTGGGCATCCTCAATCCTGCTCAAAAACTGTATCTGGCCTCTGTGACAACAGTTTCATGCTGTCATGGCCTATTGTTGAAACACTGAGTTAGTTTTTTATATCAGTGTGGTGGCAAAAATGGAGTTCGATTACACATTTTCCATGGGATAGCATCACATATATTTAATTCTTTTTTGTGGTGGCTTCCAAAACTCAGTGGAAAACATACAGCTTAGGTCTTTAATTTCTGAACTAGTTAAGGAATTCTCACTGTTTTATGCATTCTTTAGTATCTTTTTTTGTTCTCTGTGAAATTACAGAGTTATAATGGGACAAACCTTGAATAAGAAGACGCAGAAATGACAAAATCTTTGTTCTCAACAGCTTCATGCTTGGAAAAAAACCCCAGATACCCACCTGCAGAATAAGGTCCAGACATGATTTCCTTCCCCTCACCGTGTTTTTCACAGCTAATTGCAAAACTGAAAAACTTTTAAACCCAAGTTTAGTTACAACCATGTCAGCCTGTCTCAGTCACTAATAATATGCCCTTTCACTGAGTGTTTGCATTGCCACTTTTAAAAATGTCTTTCAACTGTGAAGGGATTAATCTTTTTTTATCATATCCACATATTAAAATTACTTTGTTTTCTTAACTGCTCTTTACAGATGCTTTTTTGGCTATAGTATAAAAGAAACTAATGTGTATCAATCCATTACAGCTAAAACTGCAGTCACACTCATTTTTTGTTCTTGTTAGAAGTATTATCAGCAAATTTGCCTGCACATAGCCCATAACTTACCTGTAAAAATAGCCCACATAATCTAGCAGTAATGCAGGCTTTATATACATGTGTCCTTTCCTGTAATCCCTTCATTTTGATCCTCCACGTGGTTACTATACTAAAGCAACACAGGAAGAGCTCAAGAAAGATATTCGGTGTGCACAGAGTAAGGGATATTCCCTGTTGCAAAAGTGCTGTAGTCCAAGTGAATGACATAGACTGAAGTAATAAGGACTTGTTTTTTGCCAGATCTTCATTTTACTATGAGATTGGTGGAATGGAATAAATATAATTCAAGATACTCATTCATAAACACTCATTTCACAAAAGCACTCTTCTGGTAATGAAAAGCTTTCCTGAAAAAAGGGCAACATGTTAAGAAAACAAAGGACTGCTTCATTCAGGGTCAATCCACACTAACATTTTGTGTATGAAGATATTTGTGGCTAAGACACTGATAAACCTTGCACATCTTCAATATTTTAAACTGCCATATACAGCCTTTCACTGACAAAGCTTTGACACACGTGGAAGGAAAGTAAACATGAGTATTTTCATTATAGACTCATGCACAGAGAAGTTAAATGTGGCATAGTTGAAAGAAATCCCCCAGTAATGTTTGGTTTCCCACTTTATTCAGTCGCTAGTTCACATGTTCCCCTGAGTCCGTTACACTTCAGTCCCTAAATTATTATTTCTCATTCTGTGTTGCTGATATTATCTTGATATTCTTGGCATATGTTAATAGCACCCACAGGACAGATAAACTGTTCTAGTGGTCTCAAACCAATAAAAGAATGGTTCTTACCAGGCACAGAGGAGATTCCTCAGAAACCCATTAACAGCTGCAATGATTCACTCAGTTTTCCATGGATCTGCATTTGATGTGGCATCAGCTTTGCATATTAAGAAATGCCACATTTGGTAAATCCCCAGTAAATGGCAATTTTCCCTCGACTAGTTCAGTTCGACATGCACAACTTCAAAGATATCCATTGTGGGATGCAGTCCAGTAATGTATCTCTCTGGTTCAGGGGATTTGCCCAGCTCTGGAGCAACCTCCACTCTCCTCATTTTTATGAGAGAGGCAGGATACTGACTTAAATGAGCTCTTGTATTTCAGGCACCACTGCTCCCTTTACACCCCCAATCCTTCTTAGTATGGTCTCTCCTCCTCTCATCATGGGCTTTGTCTAGTTCCAGAGAAAGCCACTGAGGTCTACAGCTGCTTTTTCTCACTCCTGGCTCCCTCCACAGAGGCAGCAGAAACAGAAAACCTCCCCAACCTGGACAGCTCAGCTGCTGACAGCAGTGATTTATCCAGGACTTCTCAGCAACCATGACCAAACAGCATTTCTGAGATGTGACTTGCATTCACGATTATGAAAGAGCTGAATGCTGCAGCTTATGTGGTTTGTAAACCTTCATAGATGTTGTCACCTCAAAGCATGCTCCAAGTCAAAAGGCTGGGTTTATACACACAAATATATACGGACTTATATTGCATTTAAACAATGACACAAACATTCTTCGAGGAGTATAACTGCACAATCCAAGCCTTCAGCTAACAAAAGTCAATGGATATGAAGTCTGTGTGTGTTCATACACAAATGACAGATTTATTTATTTATGGGGCTTTCTCACAGCGTAATCCTTACCAGCTCACCACGTCTTATCAGTGACTTTGCATGGTATCAACAAACTTGAGGACACTGGGACAGCAGAAATTATTATTAAAGTATAACAAAGATTGTGTTGGATAAACACGCATGGATTTATTTTACCAATGGTGATATAACCCAAAAATCTAGCTTTTAGGGCAGGTCAGCACATAGGAAACAAGCAGAGAAGCCTCTGAGCTGTCAGGTTGCCTTTGGACAAGGACATGACAAAACTGATGTTGTTCAAGTTTAGGTTTCCTACTAACACTGACACTTAAAAGCTGGGGGCTCCTGAGCCAGGGGTCCTGGGAAAGGAAGAATAAAACATCCTCAGCAACTAGCCAGTCAGCAAAGGCTTGTAAGGCCACAGCCTTGATGACTGACAGGAAAAAAAAAGAAAAAGTCCAGAGTAGACAAGGGGGCCCTTAGGATCACAAACAACAAAGACAAATATTTTTTTTCATACATTCGCCAACTTCTGATGAAACAAATGAAAGATCCTAGCTGCCCTAGGATGCTGGTTCTGGATGCCAGTATTTCCCATGCTTTAGCACTTTTTGCTCAGACTTAACACACCGTATTGCAATTTATGGAAACAGATTTCACAGTGTTTGAGAGCAAAAGGAATGTGATTTTTTTACTTTTGTAATTTAGAAAAGTTGATCTACAAGGCAGCAGTCCCAGCTCTGACACGAGTTAATGACAGTTTAAGTAGAGTGTATTTTTTAATTTACTTAAATTATAATTAGGTAATTATAAGCAATCAAGTGAGAGCTGTTTAAAAGCTACTGGCCACAGCTGTTAGCTACCTCATCTCGTCAGAAATCAGCACCCCCTCAGCTGGGGGATTTAACCAAACCTGTTTTATGGCAGCAAAGTGTAAGTGCTCACGTCTTCAATTACTCAGCTGAGAAATCAGTAACTTCTGGGAGTAGGGCAGTAAGTTTGTTACAGCTCCACATGGATCTGGAAAGGGCATATCTGACTGTGCCCACCAATTTGAGCTGTTCTTTCTCCAAAGGTGACTGTCAGTTTCTGGTTCATATTGCTACTAATATTCCTCTCAGGGCTGCTAAGATAGTATGCATTTAAAATGCTGTTATCCTCTGAAAAATGATTTTAATTAAAATGATATTCAGGGGTCCCATATTCTTTGGTTTTTACTAATTATCATAGAGCATTTGTACAGTTTCCAAGCTAATGGGTGCTTTCACTAACTGCCAGCTCCCAAATTAAACATGGGATCTGAAATGCCAGGCTTTTTATTTCCCATGTCATGTTTTGCTGCCATTCCATCTTCTGGCATTGCATAGTCACTGCAAGGAGAGCATCCTCCAAAGTCTCTTTGCATAAAACTCAGAGCTGAGGCTGGCTGAATATGTCTGACACCACAGCACATGGTCCAGCCACTGTGCCAGGTCTATGGATGAAATGGCAGCAAGAAAATACTTTAGAGCTTAAAGTCAGAAGGAAATAATCACTATGGAATCATCAGCAGTGAGCACAAAATACAGAAAGCAGAACAGTTAAACAAGGAAGTGTAATTTGGACACACAAGCAAGCAATGCTCAAAGATACAGTGATAGAATGCTTACAGAGCAGTAGTTTTTGCCCAGCAGTTCATCATGCAGCTTTCTTCTTCCATCAGCTCTCCTGTAAGGGGTTCTAAATTCACATTGATTATACACACATGGAAATGTAATCGAAGTAGGACAGGATTTCTAATATGGCACAGTCTTGAAAACCTGAATTCATAATGGGTTTTTCATACAAAGTGCTTGCAATACACTAGATTTTTCAGGATGAGATTTGTGTTAGTTACTTTGACCTCTACATACCACATTTGTTTGTTTCAGAAATGCAAGCTAACGTGCTAAGGTTGTACAAGCCAAGCCTATCAAGCAGATCACAGTGAACTTTCCACGGAAACTCTTATTCACAAGTCAAGAAGATTTACCTTAGCCCAGTAGAAACAGTCAGTGGACACACAGATTCTTCCAGTCTTTCCAAAGGACTCCCACCTTGACATGTACTTAGCCAATGTCCAACACAGACAGCAAAACATTTCAGACCTTGCAAGTAATGCTGCTCTTCTCCCTGCTCAGAAACAATAACCTAGAAGAGCAGGGGTGCACAGAGCATAAACTGGGAACAGATTGGGTCCCAAGGACACCCACATGCAGTGGTCCCATGCATGGAAATAAAAGACCCTGCACAGAGTGAAAGGATGTAAGTAGATTTCTAAAAAGATCAAAGTGTAAACATAGTTGTAAAATATATCGTACAAGTTTAAGGTTAAACAGTCTTTTTGCTGTGCATTGCTCTTCCCAAACAAACAAACACACAAAAAAAGGTGTGCACTAGTAAATACAGCTGTGAGCTAGTCCAGGAGCAGCCTCAGCAATTTGTTCCCCCAATAAACCCAAATATGGTTCCTGACAAGCCTTTCTGTGGGCTCACAGAGGCAACTGGCCCCCAAAGGAAAACTGCTACTCATAGGATCCAGTGAATGAAGTTATCAGAGGGTGCAGGGACAGAGGACATGTAGGCAGGAGAGGAATGCTTAAGAGAAAGGGGTCATGGGTACCAGTCTGACATTTCCATAGAGACAGCACATTCATAATTGCCTCAAAAATATTGTGCACTCGATCCTTAGAAACAAACTTACCAAAGATTCTGATAGAATCCACAGACACACAAGTGCTTCAAACTATATTTGCCTGAGGCCTGACCTGTGCACCCAGTTTTTGGATGGAAATGACTATTTCTAGAATTTAGAGGTTAATGCATTTACACCAGATGCGTCAAAACAACCTTCCTAAATCCGGATAGTCTAGCAACAACAGATCAATCAGGGATGAGACATAAGGCAGCGAGCAGATTTCTGGAGGACTCTGTGGTTTTGGCTGCCCTGGAGGAAGAGTTCATCCCTCCCAAGCAGTCCTTCACAGCCCCTCTGCAGGAGATAGAGCCCCTCCAGGCCTGCAGGCTCTCTTGTTCAGCCAAGAACTTCCCAACTTATGCCCAAATGATTCAAGGTAACTCAGTCCCTGGGTTGATTAACCTGGCTCTACAAGCAAATCTGAGGAAACACAAGGGCAGGTGAATGTGTATAAAGGAACTTTTTATTTTTGTCTTTTTGTTTTACTTAAGAATATTTCTCATTCCTTCCTGAGCAACAAAGATGACCTGGAAGCCACTGCATGTCCCAACAGCCACAGCCACAGCCTGGCCTATGCTGCCAGCTCTCACAAGTCTTGCTCCTAATCCCACTGTAACCAGATAGACACTGGCATTACTGTTACTCACCTGCATCCCTTGACATTTGCAATTCTTGTCATATGTGACTGAATGACAGACAGACCAGTTGGAGACATGGTCTTGGTACTTTTGTGTACATACATGGGTATGAGAGAGTAGGTGAAAGTGTGTGAAATTGGTTTTATTTTAAAATAAAACTCCTTTACCTCCCATACAGCTCTACTATATATTAGCTAGGTTTTATTTCTGAAATGTTGCATCACTTACTATGCTGTGGCCTTGATTTTGTCATCATCCAGATGCTGTTATCATACAGCTATGAAGTAAATGTGTGGCTCTTTTATAAGCAAGAGCAACATTAGGGGTTTTTTGTGTATTATGAAAAAGCTCTTCAGATGCTATGCTGTGTACAAGGGAACTTAATCCTTTTTTGAGGAAAACCAATCTATTTCATTTCACATAGCACAACAGCAACGGGACAGGACAGGTACAACAGGGTCTATTAATGGACTGCCCCGTGTGCTGCCTGCAGTAAATCCAGTGCCATGTGCCCTGAACAACTGCAGCTGGGTACCCTCATAAGCAAAACAGCAACTTCTGCAGATTTAATGGGAACTGAACAATAGCACTAAACACAGAAAACAGGAAAAAATCGAAGCTGCATTTTAAGCAACTTTAAGGAAATGAATGCTGATCCCTCAGAAAGGTGAATAATGAGAAATCTAAGGAGAAATGTATAATCAAAGCTTGAGCTAGACTGTCCTAAGGGTTGCACACCACTGTGCTGACACAAAACACAGCATCAAGATTTTGCATCCTTCTTTCCAGCATCTGCACCTGCACAGCAAGAGGACTGTGATGTCCTACCTCATCCTTAATGCACCTTAACATCCCTGCTTTGTAATAACAAAACTGCAGAGAGTGACATAATAAACTTCACACTTTTTGTAGCTTTGTAAAACTGTAGCAACAACTTTAGGGCTGTTTCTTATCATGCATGGTGTTTACTAGTTTCTTATTAAGCATTAATTAATCACTCACATACCAGAAGCACTGAACACTGCTGAGCAGGACCCAGGTATGTACTGGGTCCTACCCACTTCTGTTGCAACAGAATATCTCTGCGTCTCCACAGCAAATAAGGGTATTTCTGCAGCCAAATCACACCAGTTATTCCAAGAGAGCCATCACCAACTTTCAGTTATCAGAAGGACTTTAAAAGGCTACAGAGAAAAATCAGAGAAATTCAGAACAACTTTATTAAACTGGTAGCTATAAAGCTGTAGCTCATGTTGCATGGCAAAGCTCAGTCTGCCTCACAGGGCTCTTTCTTTCTTTCCTTAAAACAGACAATGCTCGAGGGAGCATTTATAACAAAATTCTTCTTTGCTAATAGCCCACTAACCACTAGGATTGCTACATCATATATGCACAAGAAACCTCACAGCAGCAGTGATGTCAGGGATGCCTTAGAAAATGCTGAAGCTTAAGTCTTCTAAGCTCTGTTATTCCCACTGTGTACAGTTTTCTGCTGTTTCATTTACTTAACATGTCAGATGAGGCAGTGAGTCCTCAATTCCTTTACAGCCCAGAAAAAGAAGCAATAGGAAAGGTGATTATGCAGCTGGAAGCTCATGTGAAGCCTGACTGAGGACTGCTTTCATAACAGACTGGACACATAATTTGGTTTTACCTTGATAATGTAACTTGTTCAGTAACTACCAGGTGGTGAAGTGTGCCAAGAAGTCTAATATTTTCCGTGAACATTCCATTGCAAACCAGGGGTTTTATCCCAAACAAGTGCACTTGTACCAAGAACAACTGTGAAGAACATTATTTCACAAGCCAGGACTTTCTGGGTATATGTTCAGAGTCCTTGCTTAGAGAAGATGCAATAAATCTATTATTTCCTGAAAGCATTAGGCCCACTAGGTCTATTTGGGACTGCCCAGAAAGTTTTGGAGTGGTAAATTTAAAAAATGAATGAAGTCACCTGTATATTAAGTCATCAGTAGGCAGAGAAGCAGCTCTGTGGAGTTTATCTGCATTTACCCACAAGTATGGCACTGAGACCAAGGCTCATATAAAACACTGGATTTACCTGAATCTGGTGCTACACAGTTACGTGGCAGTTCAGGTTGGGATGTAAGACACTTGAAAGAATCATAGAAAAATCCTCAACAGCTGCCCTGACAAAATTTCCAGGCATGCAGGGAACAGTACATCTAGAGAAACACAGAAGCAGAATGATGTTGGGCATAAGTAGCAAAGTCAGAGTGGGACCTTGCCCCGTACTGCAGGGAACCAGAAATTCATGGAGAATTGAACCATCAGAGTATTCAGTCAGGTGGCTTAAACAGAAAACTATTGGGTTTTTTAAACAGCATTCCACCTCTCAAATAATCCTTAATATAGGTTTTAAACAAAATTTACAAATTTCTCAATGTGGTCATCTTTTCGTTCTGTGAACAATTTTATATTGGAAACATGTAATTTACAGATGGCCCATTAATTTAGACTCCAGATCAATTATTAAAACAGAAAAATTGCTTTCCATTTACTTAAACCACTTGAAGGGTATTTCATTTAATTCATGGTTGGTTTAGGTCCATTGCTCTGTATAGTTCCAACAGCACCATTCAGCTGAGTATAGATACGGAGCTGCATAGGCAGCAGGTAACAGAGCTCATTAAGTGTTAACAATGTTTCATTTTCTTCAGTCAACAAAATATTTTCTAATACTTTAATTTTCATGTTACAGTTCTTAGAAAAATCTCACGAATTAGAGGTGTGCATGTATTATAAGCATCCATTTTATGAAAAAAAAAATTGTATTTCTGTCTTTTTTCCATTTTCAAATGGGGTGAAAGGCTGGAAATGTGACATATTCTACTGAATAGATATTTCTGAGAAATAACAGGCTGTCATACCACCTCCCTGTATAGCTGTCACTCAGCACTTCAGGCAGCCTACCTTGCTCATAGCCTACCTACTGCACTGGATGGGTAGGAGGAAAAAGCAGGCTTCACCTCAATCAAGAGTTGCAGCAGAATTGCATACATCACCAGGGATATTTTGATTCCAGCATACAAGATTTCTCTGAACAAAAGCTCTCTTAAACATTGTGGTCAGCACATACGCATGTGTGTTCACATATAGATACTGTTTGGTACAGGTGAGAGTGCACCGTTGTCAGATCAAGCAAAATCCTTATTATTTTGTCTGTGTGAGGTGTGGAGAGATGATGATAAAAATGGAAAGCCAATGGGATCATCTTCAGGATGAGAATGCTACCAGAGCACATCTTCTACTCAAAAGACTGGAAAAACCTTGGAAAAAAACTCAGACACTCCTTGTAGACTTCTTTTTCCTATACAACAAGAGGCCTATAGATATAGAACGGAGGTGTGGTAAGGGACAGTGGCTCACCAAGGCTCCCACAGATATGGTTCCAGCTACGGCTAAAGGGCTCAGATTATGATGGCAATAAATTACAAAAATCAAATCAGGAACAAAGCTAGAGTAATTGAATTTGCTTCTGAATAAGCAAAGCTCTGTTGTGCCCCGTTTGAGCCATTGCACTCACAGGTAGACAGACACAGGAACTTGGGACAGAGGTGAGCAGTCCTGGAAGTCGCCCAGACACACGTGCTGTTTGCCACACCTAAATTCTCTCCAACCTAATCCATGTGTTATTTTAGCTGGCAATTCTCTACAGCCATGGCCATTGGCAGTACCTCGCTACAGTCAAAGCCTCTGCCTGAAGTTCACGAACCTCTGATGTGCCACCCTACAGGAAGTCAGCACTTCTTGAGTGGGACAGTGCCAAACATCCTCCTGCTGAGCCCAGGTGGCCACACGGGCTTAGTTCGCAATACTCAGGCACATTTTCCTGCAATGAGAATCTTTTATCTCCTAAGTACAAGATTATTGATAGAAATTTGGGTAAATCCCTGTCTCTCTGAGCTGCAAAGAGCACTTACCAAGCTCTGACTCACTGCATACCTGTGGCACAGTGTTTGAACAAGCTCTGCTGACAACCTGCAACAACAGCTGGGAGAGGTGTGATCTTTCTCAGTTCAGAGCAACAGGCTGTTAATTTTGAAAGCCAGTGATAAATCAACGTCAGCTTTGTTAGCAATCTAATGAAATTACCAGAAGTAAGAGGGAAGATCATACGCTGAAGCAAGCAGCTTGAAGAGCTTATGAACAGAACTTACGATAACGTCAGTGGGGGTTTTTTTCAGATATTCCCAGCCAGGAAAAATAATACTGAATTCTGCATCTCGAGCCAAATCCTCTACCCTCACAAACGTCCACATCACACAAAACCTTCTGTAAATCACCTAAGCACACAGGCAGAACTAAGTAAGCATCTCCACTTCTCTCACTGGGAAGCTGTTGCAGAATTTTGCTCCTCTGCTGGTTCAGAGGATTTTCTAACTTCTAGCCTAAATGTGTCCCTCTTCAGAGCATCTGTTTATACAATAGGACAGGTCTATAAC
The DNA here is from genome assembly GCA_013400235.1 of Oriolus oriolus. Taxonomy (NCBI): domain Eukaryota; kingdom Metazoa; phylum Chordata; class Aves; order Passeriformes; family Corvidae; genus Oriolus; species Oriolus oriolus. Next base: position 399,526 of record VXBT01014129.1, read on the forward strand.
TGAAACAGTCCTAAGCATTCCTTGATTTTTATCTCCCAGACAGGTAACAATCAAATCCTCTCAGGCTTTGTTTTTCTAACCCAAACAGCCAAACTCTCCATCTCACCTCTTTTAAAAGGCACTTTGTTCCCTATATCACACCACTTCCATTTGTCTGATTTGCAAGATCCAGCTCCTTCCTTCCCCTTAAGGATATGTGAATCCTCCTTTCTCTTCATTACAACTCCAAGCTTTGAGTCATCAGCATATTTCATTAGCACTGTTACTTTATTGCAAAGGTCTGTTATACTAAACTGCTCCCAAGACCAACAGGAATTTCTCTAGTAAGTTCCTACATTTCAGCTTCTAGCACTAATTGCTGTCACATTCCCATTAGATTTTTAATTCATCATCTCAGATTTTTCTCCTACTAATCTGACTCATTGTATATAATGATTCTCCATGTAATAAAAACATTTAGGTCAATTAAAGAACTATACATCCAAACCCCACCATATTAAAGGAAAAGCTCAGGCAAATACTTCATGAAATCATCTTCCAGAACCACTAGAGCCATAACAGAGTAAAAGCATCTGCTAACTGGCCTGTCATCCAGTGGGGAATACTCAGCCCCCTTTTCCCTTTGTCTTCACCCAGTCTGAGCACAGAAAGTGAGTGTGGCATAGCTTTAACCTCAGCTCTGGTTATTTCCATTGCAGGAGCACTTGTGCCAAAGCTGATTTGGAAGGATGTAGCCCGCTCAGTTAAGCTGCTCCTGAAACTAGTTTTATGCCAAGATTTGACAGTTTCCACCCAACTGACAGACCTTTTCATTGTGCCCTGTTTCACTGTGCCCCTGCTGCTGTGAGGGCACCCATCTCCTGTTGGAAGATGGAGTGAGAAAAGAGGGAATAACTTCTTAGACAGCTGAAGCAGGGTTTTCAAGAGCACCTTCCATGACATGCTAGAAAGAGCATTTTAAACTAATCTCCCTAAATCAGGAGATGCAGTGAATTAAAGCCAATCAAGGGTGCAATTTCAAGTTACAGGTTATGATGAAGTGCCACCAAGAGGTGCAGCGCAGCTGCACCAGCTCCTGTCTGACCTTATAGGTGCTAATACCAGAAATACAGAGAGAAGAAAAGCTATCATTTCAGGGCTTTTTTCAGAAAGCTGCTTCTTTCTCTCAACCAGTTTGCCAGAAGCACCAATGCCAGCACTAGTGAAGCTGTTTAAAGCTTTACTGGAATAAGTATACTCATCAGGCAGTTGTGCTGCCTGCAAAAACAATTTATAAACAGACTTAAATAGAAGGAATGCAACTTCTTTTCTCTTTTCTTTTCTTTTCTTTTCTTTTCTTTTCTTTTCTTTTCTTTCTTTTCTTTTCTTTTCTTTTCTTTTCTTTTTCTTTTTTTTTTTCTTTTCTTTCTGTGCCAGTGAAGCCTGTGACCCCAGATTTACAGTGGGGTGCTCCCATCCCCAGCTGTCTGTCTTGTCCCCTTGCCAGACAATATTTTGCCGGTTACAGGGACAACAAAAATGGATGTGTCTGTGCTCAGATGGCCTGTCTGAGCATCATCATCCAGGTCTGCTGTCCCTACTTCAGGCAACATCTAAAGTCATGCCAGCAAAATGCAGCAGGGATGGCCACTGAAAGATCTGGGTTGGGATGATTAGAGATACAGCTATTATTCCTCAGAAAAATAAGTGGAAGTCTATCCTAGGCCTGTGTTAATCTTATGTCCATTTAACTCTTACACCCACAAATCTATGTTAAAAGCTAACTTTTGCAGCATGTAGCCTTGTGTTGTCTAAGAAACTGCACCAGAAATATTACAATGGTCTGCAGGAATGAAGCTGTTGAACCCTCAGAATGAAAAATCTACATTAGCAATGAAAATGTATCCCATTTCCCAGCAGAACTTTAAAAGCACACAAACACTCTAGGCAGTCAGTTTGCAGATGAAAGTAAGTTTTTCTCATAAAAAAATGGCATTTCAAATGAAACACAAAAAATTTTTAATTCATGTGCTTCCTTCTATAGATTTCTCTTGACAAAATTGTGAATGCTGTTAGCAGCCTTAGGAAGTTTTGCCATAGCACTGATTCTACATGCCTGAGTGAAAGACTTGAGCTTTGTGAAGTGCAGTAATCTCCCATTGTTTGAAGAGTTGTGTTGTTTTCATATAGAAGGGTGAAGATGGAAAGGTCCATGTTTATGTACTTAGGTACATTCTTGATACACAATCAGGAAACTCTTCTTAAAGTATTTCCAAACCCAACTCCAAATAATACACAATACTGTAAATCCTGCTCATGTGTAATCCCGTCATCTGAGATGAATCATGTTCCTCTGAGATAACAGAAAGTCACATGGATTGTCTTGCTGAGCAGCTACCAACCATGGTATAACTAGAACTATAGATGAAAATGAAAATTAAGCATTCTGAATCACATCAGTCTTAAAAAGTATTAATATAAACTGCTAGACCCAATTGCCACATTTGACACATGTGGCACGTGGTGGACCCAGCACAGTCCTCCAGCAGTATCTCTACAAGCTTTGCACTCTCATGCTGTCCCCCATGCTCTCATGCCATATATATTCTTGATTTTATGCTAGAAAACATACTCTGTGTCGCTGTGACATAGCCACCTCTTTATCCCATATACTTCATTATTATTTCTCTTTGCATTTCTCTCTCTAACAACACACAGTTTGAACCTTGTGCAGCTTTGGAAGGTCAGTCTCACCACACAAATCAGAGGATTGGACCACGCCACCATCCACTTCACATATACTTGGCCAGAGGTAGGTCTCTCTTTCTGTCTTGAGTTAAAGCAACATGGAGGCTGTCAGAAGAAGATTTGCTACCAAATGGATTGATCCTGCAGAACCTGTGCAGCCAAACCTCTACAAAACCAATCCTCTGGCAGCAACACCGGCATAAGTCATGCTCAGCTCCCTGATGTCTCATTCCCTTCTTTGCTGATGGCTGAGCACCATCACACCTCACGGTGCCAGTGTGGGACTGCATGGTCAAACAGGTCGTGCCCACTGAGGCCATGGACATTTTGCTGGCAGAGCAGAGAGGGTGGCAACTTGGAGCACAGGGGTAGGGCAGAGGAGGCCAGTGCCAGAGGAAGGCCTGCATTTGGATAATTAATCAGAAAGCTTTGTATCAGCACAGTTTACAGAGCTAATCTGTTCTTCAGTTCCTCTGGTTAAAAAGTGCAGAAAGTTGGAGAGGAAAAGACAATGTAAAAAGGGAGGATTCTGTTTCCATTTCCCATATTCAGAAATCCTCAGAAATACCACCTTTATTTTGCTCTCCACTAACTTCATCCCAGTGTACAAAACCTAGGAGTACTTCCCAAGAAGCTGAGCTGTTGGTATCTGAATTCTTCTCAATTATTTATCATTATTTTTTCCTACAAGTTAGTTTTTCCTATTAGTTCACTGGCTTTATATTTATAATACAAATATTATAAATTCTAAACTTGTGTAAATATTTGCTGCATAAATATTATAGTTTACTACAGCAAATGATTTCTAAGTAAAAGCTGATCTCAATCAAGTTTCTCATATTAGTGCTATGGACTACTCAAATACTGTATAGAAACAGGTTTTGTTTTATACAACATACCACAACATACCATCTTTTATGTTCTGGGCCTTTAGCCTTGCCAAGAATTACTTCAGCTGGAAAATATCCTGGTAGGGAGATGTACTTACAACTTTAGATACCATGAAGCACAAGTCTGAAACTTCAAATTTCAGCACTTTCTTCATAACAGTAAGGGGTAAAAGAACTCCACTTCAGCTGGAATATACATAAAGCCAAGTGAAAATATTATTGCTTAGTAGTCCAGCTAAAAAACAGTAGCAAAGAAACCAACAAAGTGAAATTAAAGCAAACTTATATAATTTACAAAATGTCAAGAGAACTCAAGATCCACAAATTTCCCTTTTTGTGTAAGGCTTGCTACTCTGGTTCTACATGCCTCAAGAGTGTTTGGGTGTAACAAAATCATAGAATCATAGAATCAATCAATTTGGCTTGGAAGAGACATTAAAGATCTTGTACTTCCAACCCCCCTGCCGTGGGCAGGGACACCTTTCACTAGACCAGGTTGCTCAGGGCTCCATCCAACCTGACCTTGAATGCTTGCAGGGATGGGCCAGCGACAAGTTTAGAGGGCAACCTGTTCCAGTGTCTCACCACCCTCACAGTAGGGAATTTCTTCCTAATATTTAATCTACACATACTCTCTTTCAGTTTGAAGCCATTCCCCCATTCCTTGTCCTGTCACAACAGGTCCTGGCAAAAAGCCCCTCTCCATCTTCCTCGTAGGTCACCCTTCTGGGGGGAAGGAAGGCAGCTATAGGGTTTCCCCAGAGCCTTCTCTTCTCCAAGCTGAACCACCCTATCTCTCTCAGCTGCTCCTTACCTTTGGCACCCAAAATTAAGTCTGGTTTCCTGACAGCTTATTTTCAAAGACTGTAATAACTTGAAATCTTATTCAATGGCAGAAATTTTCATTCCAAGTTTTTCACAAAAAACAAACAAGCAAACAAACAAACAGAGAAAAAAAACCCAAAAGCATTTCACCTTCTGAATATATCTTGATTTTCAGGCCTTCAAAAGACTAAGCCCACCTGCAGATCATAGGAGGGAAGGGATTGAGTTGTGCATGGCAAGTAAAGCTTACTGCTGGCCATCACAGTCCCTTGACCCCTGGAGAGACATCAAAGCACCACCTCATGAAACTACTGAGATGGTGCTGTCATTCCTAAATCACACATTCTTTGTTATGCAGCTCTACTTCTCTAATGTAATTTCTCCACCACAGAAAGTTTAGATAGAAGAGTTCAGTGGCAGTTAAGACTCATGTTGTAGCAAGGTGGGTGTCAGCCCCTTCTCCCAGGCAACTAGTGACAGGATGAGAGGACATAGCCTCAAACTGTTCCAGGGCAGGTTTAGGTTGGACATTAGGAACAATTTCTTCACAGACAGGGTGATTAGATGCTGGAATGGGCTGCCCAGGCAGGTGATGGAGTCACTGTCCCTGGAGGTGCTTAAGGGAAGACTGGACGTGGCACTCAGTGCTGTGGGCTGGTTGGACAAGGTGGTGTTTGGTCACAGGTTGGACTCAATGATCTCAGAGGTCTTTTCCACCCTAACTGATTCTGTGATTCCTTGCCCTCCTCTGCCATGTGATTTCCAACCCCACTACTTTAGCTTTGTCATCTTGCAGGTGTGTTCCTGTCCTATTGCCAGCACCCAGGAATGCCTCATCCCACATGACAAAATATGGATCTGAAATAGAGATCACAGAAAACTCAGACATCTGCAGAAAGGGAGGCAGAACTAGCAGAGACCCTGAAACTGCATCATTCTTCAGTACAAGAGGATGATGGTCATGATAATCATCATTGCAGCACTATAATTTACTCCAAATTAAATACTTCACAGATCTTTCCCTGTTGCTAAAATGGCTCTTAGGTTCCCTTGCCAACACTGTTGCTTGGAGGTGGAGTGGAAACAGGAAGGGCATAAGGGATGCAGCAGAGAAAGGTTTCTCTCTCAGCTCCCTGAAACACAAACCTTGATCCTTCATTAAACCTTTGCATAACTGTCCTGACAAGTGAAATGCTGCTGTCAGTCCTCTGTCAGTCCTGGTGTAGAAATTCATACCAGGCAAGTACTGCTAGAGAAGCAGTCACTAGAAACATATCACTGAGTGCTCTGACCACTCTGTTCCTCCACCTCTCCAGCTGCATACTTGGAGGCAGTAATTCTCAATTACCTTCCCTTCCCAGAGCAGTATGAGATCACTGTACTAAATTCTAATCTCTTCACAAGAGGTTGTTTACACAGGCATGTCTGTTTGGCTATAGGAAAGAGTACCTCTGTGCACAAATTTGTCTATCTCCCACTGTGAACGACTAAATATTTATGCTAGCTAAAAGTTAAGATGTTTTCCTGATTTGTTTAATCCAATTTTAGTGTAACTGCTTCCTAAAGTGATGGTCACACCTTCCCATCACTGCTGTCTTCATGTTCCTAGTCTCCTCCTCATCGCAGTGCTAAAAATTGTGTGACTGCATGATAAAGGAAATAAATTGCTGTAAATTCACCCAGTGGCAAAAAAGGAGCAAAAGATTAGTTTTCAGCTGGACCAGATCTCTGATCCAACAACTTTCCATGCAGTCCTGTCCTTACTGGGCGCTGACACAGGAATCAGAAAAACACCAACTGCCTTAAACCATGAAATAGCAACCTAACCAAAATAGTATAACAGCGGCTGGAAGTTTCTAATATCTTCTAGCAAGCCAGTTCACACTTTTGAAGATCCTGTGGCAAAATGAAAATGTCACCAAGCACCAGCATGGCATAGCATTGGGGTGCTGACACAAAAATCACCTGCACCAGTGGACTGTGGAGTTAAATGTCAGTTCTCCAGTTCCTTGAACACTAACTTTGGTCCCCAAAATGTGATCCAAATAATTAGGGTTAACAACAGCTCAGGTTAGGACTCCGGTGAGTTCAGTTTTAGAAAATGAGATTGTAACAAAGACCTATTAAAAAGGTTTGAGCGGAGCTCCTCACTGATTTTAATCATAACAATCACCACTAATGTCTTCTCCTGTTTTCCCCAGGCTCCTTTAAACGCACTGCAGTCACAAGGGTGATGTTAACTGGAAGGAGGACGGCCGACAGTAACCTTATCTTCGGCCTCTGGATAATATGGTGACACGAAACTGGGAGGCCTGCCTGGGACTGGGAGCAATCTCCCTCCTTCAGTCCTTATCAGACCAGAAAACTGGGCCATGTGGTTTCTTTGTCTTTCCTATTGTCTCATGCCTCCATGCTGAACTGGAATGTCAAGAGCAAACAGTGTTACCTTAGCAAGCGAGGGTTCATCGGCTGAGATGTGCCACAGAAAAGAGCCCCCACATAAGGGGCCAACTCCTTCTAGCCAGAGTGCTTCATCAGGAGCTGGATGGGGGTCCTCAGCACACCCACATGATTCTTTGCCCCCTCCAACAGACATTCTCCTGCGTCCTCTGGGGTCCCTCTCACTACTGAAATGGAGGCATGACTCATGAGTCCCCCAGTCCTGATGCAGTCCTTGATGCTGCAATTTCTGGTTGCACAGACCATGACAAGCTGCCTCAGAGGGCAGGCCAGCTCCTTTCTGTATCTGTGAGCTCATCTGAATCACGCCACCATCATACTGATGCCAGGGAAGCAGCAGGAACATTCTGCGGGGGGAAAGCCCCACAAAAGCCTCTCCTAGGTAAAGGTAGGAATGAAGACGGGTAGTGAAGCAGGCTAACATGCTGACCTAGATTGAAAATGTTAGCCTGGTTTTGTGCTGGCTCCATTTTAACTGGGATGGCAGCTCCAGGTGAGCCAGCTCATCGAGCGACCTCCTGACCTGTACGAGAGAGATGATCTGTCAGCCTGCTGTGGGGAACATTGAACCAGAGTCACCACAGCACATGGTGCTCCCTCCTACACGGTGACCTGTCCACCTGGACACAAAACTCATGGTTCATAAGCCTGTGGTTAGCCAAACACAGTGCCATCCTTGCCACAAGGAAAAAAAGCAATACATGAACTCCACAGGGAATGAGCCGGTTCAGCTCTTCACTTTCCCCATGATCTTAGCCTTGATGACTAATAGGATAATCCCAGATTCTCAACAAAACAAAGTTTATATATGACTGGCTCATATCCGGGCCTCAAGGGCACATCAAGGCTGAATTTCCTACTTCTCTGTGATAATTAGGTTTGGTTCACGTAATTTAGATTCTCAAAGGGGTTACTGTCCCTTATACTGAAAGTTTTCAGGCACTGAAAGCACAGTAAGAAGTTTTTTAAACACCCAAGGGGTAGATTGGAGCTTCCCAGACCATTCTGAGTGAAAATGACTAAAAATGGTACCTCAGGGTTCAGTAGCAGTTAATAGCCTGATAGTCAAATAAAGTCTTGGTCACTTTGGGTTAAATAACTGTTTGTCCTAGCCTTGTAAAACCTTGGCTGGGTTTGACAGATGAGCTGGTTCATTATAAAAAAATGCCAAGACCTAATGGGAGGAGGAAGACACACTGGGGAAGACCAAGTGAGGAAAGAGTGAGTCTGTCCCTTCTGGCAGATGTGACATCTCAGACTGACCCACTTGTAAGGTGAGTTAAGAGTATTGTGAGCCAGAATTGGTCCCTTGTTAAGGATTTTTGCAGTCCCACACGCACTCACATTTAAGATGCTGCTTTCCTTGAGTTTTAGTTTTAACACTTGTGCCAAACTTAAAAGGTGATTCACTGTTGCATCATGGCAAGTGCATTTCTGTGCAAATTTGACAAGCAGAGTAATAATTCTCCTTTCCTCATATGATCCCAATCTCTGGCAAGAAAATGTAAAAAACTATTTCCAGAAAATAACTATGATAAGTGCAAACAATTCAGTGACATTTTTATAGCAATGTGCTTTCAAGCTATCATTAAGTCTGTGTGAGAAAAACAACCACAAAACTGCTGGAGCACACTGAACCCCAACTGGAGGTTTTAAAGTATCTGTCACTTTCCATTGTATGTATATATATTAAAAAAACTCAAACCAACAAACCTTTCTGGCATGCAGAACTGTTGTATTCAGAAAAGCTAGCAGCATAATGCCTCAAGAAACGTACATGTACGTCTTTCAGACTTCTGCATATTGAACTGGTTGATCCCACTGCAGTTATCCATGTGTACCAAATTTTAGGGGTACCTAAAAGTTGGAAAGATGGAGACCTAAACTAGCATGTTGCAACTCTTTTGGAAGTACTTGAGACTGAGGAGGAACAAGTGGATAAATAAAACATTGCAAACTCCTAATTTCCACACAAATCTTAAGGAGACAGAGCAGTGAAAAAAGACAACTGTGTTATGCAGCCTTTGGACAGTGTTGGGTGTGTTCCATCTAAAATGGGAGAGACTGTCAGTTTTAAAGGTCTCCCTTCCAGTAGTATTGATGTTCATCTTTGTGAGTACATAACAAAAATCAGTCTAGTTTTTCTAAATCTGCAGACAAGATTACTAGTTAAACAGTCTGTCCTTCACAGCTCACTACTGGACTTGCTCCCTTAGGAAACATCACATCAGTGCCAATTTCTTCAGATTCATGCTTTTTTAAACTGAATTCCACTAGGAACCTTTTAATGCCACTCTTCCACACAAGCTTATGGAACAGTGAAATACAGAAGAATATCCAATGCTTGGGCAGTGAGAGATCATGGTATCAGGCTGGCCTGTCACCTGATGAGAAATTAATTTCCTTCTGAAAATGTATGACTGCCTACCTTAACTCCTTTTTTTCTACCCCTTTCTCATATGTCTCAGTGTTTAAGGAGTTATACATATGATCTTAGAAGATGGTTTTCCTTAGCCAGAAAGGCAGTACCTATGATAAAAGACAGCAATAATAAAAGATGCAAAATAAGTACGGTACTCCCACTGATTTTGAAAGAACATGGATACTTCCTGAGTGAATTAAAACTCATATTGCCACACACTTTTAATTTTTCTTATTCAAAATCCTTTCTACCAGTACTGCAAATCTTTACTGGAATGTAAAGGATATCATTTATTCGGCATCCCAGTATTTATTGGCCACTGCTATTTTGCTCTTACGGTAGGATTAAAATGTACATCATTCACTCTATTCATATAAAGCCTATTATTTTGTGCATGGCTGTAAACTTCATGAGAAAATTGTGACTGTATGTGATTTCAACATAGTCAGAATTCTACTTGATAACCTACTGGGAATCAGTGCAGCTAGAACTGTACCTTTATTTTCTGTGAGGTTTCTGCTTCCCCAGCTGGAGGAAGCAAAATACAATAGTCTTCTCATCCTAAACCTAGTGGAGATGAGGAGCAGTATGCTGTGAATTAAGGTGAAAAGAGCTCTCAGAAGGAAGACTTACCTTCCACTTCCCATTTCCACTGAATGGGGAGCTGTGCAGGGGCATCGACAACTGAGCCATGCGAGATGGGAGAGAAAGGACTCAGGGATGGGAACACACAAACTACATGCCACTGTGTGAAGCCAGTAACAGGAGATGAAATAGAAGCCATGTGAGGAAAGAGGTGCAAGGAACTGAGGATGGGGACTAGTGGGCAGCCATTTTAAGACAATTTCTTGGGTGAATCCAATGCATTTCCTTAAGTTTTGAGCAGACAAATTAAATACTCTGCTTCCAGAAGGAATTAGAAAACAAGACCAAAACACAATGGAAATTAGAAAAAAATACCCTAGTTATGGAGAGTTAATATTATTTTAGTCATTATTTTAAACCATTCTGTTTATATTTTGGGTTATCTCATGTTTCAAATTCACAGGCAAAATACTTGTTTTTCAGTACATGATTAATATGTGGTATTTCTCTGCCATATGTTTGACTTGAATACTACATGTAATTTGTGGATTTAAAATTTGTTTTCCACAGCCCCTTTGGTTTTGAACTTGCAATGGTCTCTGCCATCATCCTTTACCTCACAAAAATATTCCAAAGATGTGCTCCCCAAACACTAAACCTACATCACTTTAACCAGCATTCAGCAAGAAACCATCCAGCCGCTTAAGTTTTCCAGCCAATTCTCTTTCAAGCAGTGAGAAAAAGCATTCATAGCATTCTTAGTATTCCCTGCCCTCACAGCCCACACTTTACAGTGTTTTTGTTGGAGGCAAGAAGAAGGAAACATACAGAATAACCTCACTGAAAAGAGCCATGGTTTAACACTATAAAAAGCTAATTCTGCTTCATCTGCCACAGCATATAAACCCTACTGTATCCTGTCCAGTGGCAGAAACAACATTAAAAGTGTTGGCATTTTCCTAGTGCTTTCTATCTTAAGCTTGCTGGCCTAAATTAGATATCTAAAATTGCTAGTCTCTTTTGAAAAACTGGAAAGATTTTAAAGGCAGACCACATTTTCTGAAAAGTATGCAGTAATCCATGCCTTTTTCAAGATGCTTCAAGCTGGGCAAACAAAATCACCCATGACTATTCTTTAATATCTCCAGAGTCTGAAAACAAATGCAGCTTTTCATTGACAAACTGAGTTTCTGAGTGCTGCAGCCCTATCATGTAGCAACGGAGTACCAAGAGGGACAAAGGTATAAGGGTAAGCTGATGGGGAAGCTACTACCTATCCCCAAGTGCCCTACTACAACTTATTGCTGATTATAGAGGGCATCTGCCAAGTCAGTTTTCTAGATTTCCCTACTCCAAGGCTCCCAACCATCTTACTCACACGGGAAGGCTGATCTGCTAAACCTGCTTCTGGCTGGGATACCCTTGTTTCAGCAGCACCACTTTTTGCTGTACAGAAAACCTCCAGTCCGCAAAAGAAACACCCAGCAGGCTGCGTGCAGCTTTGCCAGAGGGACTACCTGCACACAAGGCATTCCTGCCAGCAGAAACCATGGGTATCAAGGCTCTCACAGCTTCACACCCCAGATGTGACCCAGCTGCCTTGGCAAAGGTTTGGAGCACAGATTTGGCCTCAGCCTTGGGTTGTAACCACAAAACTCTCCTCTCCGTCAACAGGATGAGTCAACTCATTTAATTCCTCTTGATAGATGGACTTCTACGCAATTTCACCTGGTTTTCTTTCTCCCAGAAAGAAAATTATAAATATTTAGGCTCCTGAAAAATAAAGAGGGCCAACTTCCTGAACGTGATCCACATGCAATTCTTTTACTGCTACAAGGAAATGGAGAGTGAGGATATTTGAGTGCCATCTGGACAAACAACTTCTTCCATCTACATAAACATGTCTCAGCAAGTGCAAGTCCCATGGGCAGGATACTTGCAACCAGCTTTCAGATTCACATGACCCTTCTCACAAACACTTCAAGGCCTTTAGATTAGGCATCTCTATTCCTGGCACAGGAATATTCCCTCACATCTGGGGAAGAAGGAACTCATCTATCTGACTCTGGTCCTACCAGCTCCGTGAGACCCCAGTCACAGAACTGCTGCCGAGTACATGGGACATACTTGATTTGTGCATTTGGCAGCCCTTTAAGACAACTCTTCCCTTTCCCAAACAGTAATGTGTTTTAAAAGCTGTATTCAAGTTTGGTTTTAACTAGTGTACAATGCTTCTTGCTGTGTCAGGGCATAACAGTGTGTGAAGGAACAGGGGCACCCCAGACCTGCTGGGAAGACCTGGCACATTCTCAGCCTGATCCTTGGCTCCAGCCGGTGAACCATGATGTGCCAGTCAGTGCTCTGGCCTAAAACAGGCAGTAAAACCATGAGGCTTGCAGAAGATGGCTAAGTCCAGCTGCATAACTTGCCTGCTTTGTCCATCCAGGTATCACTGATGTCCTTATTGGAATCAACAGGAATCAGTGGAAGTCAAGCTAGGGATGCCTCTCCATTTCTACTCTTCCCCTGCCATCACCTTCCTCTCTCCAAATCCCTCTTCCACCCAGTCTCTTCTGCAATATTGTACCTATCCTTCAAACAGTCTTGTCATTCCCTGACTCCTCTTCCAGCCCTTTGAGTGGCTCCTCTCCCTCAAAATGGAGTCAGGCTTATTCCTGCTGTGAAGAGCAGGGAGGAGGATAAATCTTTGAACAGCTTCTCCTCCAGCATCACTCTGCGGTATGCCTCCTGTGTTAGGGAAAAGGTGGGAGAATGCAAGGTAATTTGTAGGTGTACTAAGCAGTACAATGGTAATTGCATTATTAAAATCCTATAATGTAAGACTGCCTGCAGAAAGGAAGAAAAACAGCTAAACTGCCTACTCAATACTTCTTTGTATAAACAAGACCATGGAAATGTACGCAGTGTACCATGGAGACTGGCTTATGAGAGCCTCCTTACAATCTCTGACGTTCTCTAGGGCTACATTTGCTCTGTTGTTCACTTACCTCTTTGTTTCTTTGTTCAGTGTTAGCTAGTTATCCAAAAACAGGAGTTCACACCCAGTCTCAATAACGCTTTACCTTCCTACCAAAACCACTAAATTCCTACACCAGTATTTTTCAAGAATCAAAGTCAAGAATTAGGAAGAGGAAACTGTAAGAAAAAGAATTTAAGAACATTTAAAGGAACATTTTATTGGTGCTTAAACAAAAAACACCCCAACAAAAAAAAAAACTAAGCCAAAAAACCCCCCCAAAACCCACAAACAAACAAAACAAACAAACAAACAAAAAAGGCAAAAACCCAACAGAACCATCATGTATTAATTTTGTACCATTTTTTGAACATGCCAGGTAGACACAGACCTCTTTTTTTTTTCTCCTACCTGATGGCAATCCAGACTGAATCTCTTCTTTAGGTAAGCCCTCCCTTCTGCAGGCCTCTCAAAGCTTGCCCACCATGCAATCATTTCAAAAGAGCACTATTCTAAAATAGAGTTCAGAGCTTCAGTAACCAACTACCTGGGGACTCACAATGCCAGTCCCTGACTCCATCCCACACTTGACTGCCCCTGCCCCCTACAGAGTTGGCACTGATATTCAAGACGGTCAGAAGCAGGGTCTTACACCTGGAGAGGCTGCTACAGAGCACACTCCCACAATGCTTCAGCATCTGAAGCCATAGCCACAGGTTTGGCAAACCTTATAGCCTGCTTAAAGGGTACATTTGGAATGCGTGCTGACTGTGCCTGGTGGCTTTTCTGGATAGCTACTCATGCTGACATGTGAAAATAAATAGTTTTAAAAGGTATGCCTGGAAGTAAACTAGGCATGGCCTATAGCTACAGAAACTATGGTTCAGGGACTGGAAGACACCTCTGAGACAAGAGCCCTGGGTATGGACAAATATGACAGTATTTGCTCAGGCCACCATCACAGCTTCCTGAGGAGACAAGTCTTTTCACAGACCTGTTGCCTTTACTCTCATTACTTTCATTCTGAAGAGTCTCAGAGTCTCACTAGTCGGAAACCATCTTCTAATTTCTGTCCTAAGGTTATTCAGTGCCACATTATAGCCCTTTAAATCTTTAGCTTAAATAGCTCTTCCATTTCATCCCTAGTATTTGGTCCCTACTAAGAAAGGATAATCCTACTGCTTTCCCAACGTCCTTCTTTTGTGAGGCTAAGCAATCTAAAATCTTTTGATCTTCCTCCTTCCTGACTTTAGCAACATTTACTTGGATCCACTCCAGCCCTAGGTCATTTTACTTGAATACGAATGACCAAAATTTCACAAGAAGTCTTAGTCATACTTTGTACAATGGAGTAACACTTCTTCAAATAATACTACGCAAATCATAAAAAAACCCTTCAAAACACATGCAAATCAGTAGTTTTACAAAGATCATAACGCATGCCATGAGTGCTGTCCCTTAGGGGCTGGTACTGGGACTGGTGGTGTTTAATATCTTTGCTGGTGACATGGACAGTGAGATCCAGTGCAGGGATGGACAAGTTAGCCCACGACACCCAGCTGTGCGGTGCTGTTGGCACACTGGAGGGAAGGGATGCCACCCAGAGGGACCTGGACAGGCTGGAGAGGTGGGCCTGTGTGAACCTCATGACTTTCAGCAAGGCCAAGCGCAAGGTCCTGCACCTGGGTATGGGCAATCTCAATTACAAATACAGGTGAGGCGAATGGACTGAGAGCAGCCCTGAGGAGAAGGATGTGGGGGTATTGGTTGACAAGAAGCTCAACATGACCTGCTCTTGCAGCCCAGAAAGCCAACTGTGAGCTGGGCTGTATCAAAAGCACTGTGGCCTGCAGCTCATATTGATGCCTAACCTACTCCTAATGGTAGAGGTTTGAACAAACAATGCTGCTAAGACTCAAATACGCTCAGAAGGGAGCACCCCTTGCACTAGGGGCAAGAATTTGTGCACTTACTGTGAAATTTAAAAGTAGTTTCCATTTTTAACCCATTTTCAACCCATTTTCCAGTTCTTCAAATTCCCCTACAGTAAAGCAACTCATCCTCCAAAGTGTTCCTCATAAATCTTTACAATTTCTGTCCTAAACCAGTTTTGGAGCATGAAAAAACCAACTTTTCCATCCTATTAATGGGTCTTTCTGAGGCCTGTTGTGTCTGAGCAAAGGTTGGCTCGATCTCAGCCAGTTCCTCTGTCACTACACGTTTAACAAGAGCATATAAGCTGTGGGCAAGTACAAAGCTATCCTTACACTTACTGGCTTCCCCCTCAGTTCCAGCAATGCAAAGTGTAAGGACTGCCACAAGCTATACTCAAAGCACACTGGTTTTTATCTACGCATTTGTTCCTCCTCATACCCTGCGGGAATTCAATCATGCGCTCTCAAAAAACACCATTGTTCCATGGCAGAAATATAACTTGGGAGCACTCCTCAGAAAAAAGTATGTTGTGAGCCCCTGCTGGAAGGGATCTATCCCTGCATCCCGCACCTGGGATAGACAGTGGTGTTGATAAATTCATTATCACCGCTGTTCTCAGGTACATTCGACCTGCTTCAAGACAGTATTTGCTCTATCTTGCCAAGAAGCTGGGCAGAGGGTTAAAGTCCTGCTCATAACCAGAGGCCTACCCTACACTCAGCTTTCCTGGCTTATGGGGCCTCTCGCTGAAAGCTTGGCCAACAACAAGAAGAGATGTGGCCGAATGAAGAGAAGTTGTGCAACCGCGTGTTTTTGGAAGATTATCGGTTATATGGCATAGCCATGCCTCCCAATTTACTGTTTCTCAGAGGGGAAATGTGCACAGCAGTTTGCCCAATATCCTGAATAATATACAAGAGCAGGAAATGAAGAGACTTTTGAAGATTTCAGGCAGTTTTAGAGGCCACCTCTGAGAGATGAAGGGGAATTTGTCAAGGAAATAGGTCATAGATACATTAGTGCTGCCACTTCAATGGCAAGGGCAGTTGCGTTATGAAATACTCTGCTAGATAAAAAATACACTTTTGCATGGGGAAAGAGAGAAGAAAAACAGAAAAGTTAGGTACAAAAAATGCAGAAAGCCGGCATATTCTAATTTGCAGATTGACCAGAGTTATATAAAGGGTTTTTTTACATATAGTTAAAAATGCATTTTGCTAGTTTGAGAAAACAGAAGCATTTGTTCCACAAAAACTGGAAATTTTTAAACTTGGGAAGAAAAGAACTAAGTCATACCAAGGAAGATTTTATGTCCTGTGGGACTGAGTATGGTGGAAACAATCTGCAAGCTGGCTGATTGAAATGGATATTCCAGTGTGGAGTGTTTACTCCATTTTGCAGGGCACTGAAGTACTTGATCTTGTAAAAAGAGGTGCAGCCTATCATCTGTGTTCATCTGTAGGTTTTAATCATACCACTATACAGAGCCACGTGTTGCCATTTGCTCCACTGAGACTGCTCCAGGAAGCTAAATCCACAAGTCTGATTTTGCATCTCTCAGCTGTGATGAACCAAATGTTTCCTGGAACAATTTGGAGCTATTTAGGGAGTCCTGAGAGAATTACTTGATCATTTACTACTTTTGTCAAACAGAATACTTTCTTTGCCTTAATTCTCACAGATCAAACTAAAGTGCATTGCCAAACTGACAGTCTTCTGTATGACCACCACACACGAGAGTGCCTTAAGTACATCAGCATTTTGAACTCTGTGCATCCCTGCTTGAAGCCTTTGAATCCTGACCTCTGAAGTTTCATGAAGGAGGAAGGCATGGACGAGATACTGTAAGAAATAAAAAATAAAATATTTCAATCTCATAGAGGCCACTTGGGAATATCTGTCAGTAGGAGGCTAACAGGCTCACATCATTAGAGAAGTACCTTCTTCTAACCAACAAAGTGGTAGGCCATATGTAGCTAGGAAAAGTAGCTGAAATACATCTGCTGAATTTCACTGCAGGGAGAGATCACACTTCTGGAGATACTCATGAAATAATGCTTTCAAAAGGACTGTCCTCTCAGGGGTCTCCTGGGGCATCACTAACAGATAATGTTCCTCTTCAAATTGATTGGCAAGTGGTCTCTGCAGCGCTTTTCACATTTCCCTTTTGATGTGTGGTAGCATTTTGACCAAAAAATAGGTTCCAGTTCTTCAAGGGAAAAGTAGATATTGGATGAGTTGCCCAGCCTTGTTCTGGGTGCATCTACCATAAAGACCTCATTTTAACACCTGAACAGTTACAAGCCCTGGCACTACCCAGCAGCAACCTGTCCTGTGGGACATGCAAACATGGGTATCAGCTCCAGTCTTGACTTCATGTCTCATGCACCACTGGTTTCTGCAGTGCCTCAAGCACTAGAAAAGAGTCAAGCAACTTGTGACTATGCAGCTACCAAGAATCTAGATTTAATTTGTGTAGGATGCCAGCTTGAGGCAACAATGCAGCACCAAAGAATTTGTCTATGCAAGCTTAAAGCAAATTTCTGCTCCGTGACACAGAAACAGATGCTCTGGGAAGATTACATACTGAAATTTAAAGAGCAAAATAAATGACTTTTGGACAAACACTTCCAACATAGCAGATGCTCTAACACGAACCAGTGAACTAGAGGTAGAAGGTTTGCAGGTAAGCTCCAACTGAACTTGTGCTTCTATAGGCAGGGAGAGAGGGAAGCAGAAAGCACAAAATGCAAACCCTGCCTGCTTTTTCCTGACTCACCCTCCCACAACACAAACACTCCCAGCACGGCTGGTGCACAGGCTGGAAAGCTGGTTTGCCATTATGAAGCAATGAATTCCAAGTACAGTCCACTGAAAAAAAAAGTTTGGGGTTACTGAGAAACTACATCATCCTGGAAAAAGTTGAGAACTGCTGAAGAAAATGTTTTCCTTTAACAGGGTGAAAAACCACGGAGCTTAAGCACCCTTGCTAGCAAGAGAGCTGCTTGCAGGCAGACACGCAGAGCAACACTCCCTCGTGTGGTCCCTGAAATAAGCGTTCTTCCTTCCTGAAAAGCTGAATCAGAATCACCATCAAATAGCAGGCTAGGAAAAACTCTATCCATTTTAGCCAAATGTTGACATCAAACAAGGGGCATTGAAAAACAATGACAAAAAAGTCTAAACCCTTCAAGAAGGACTACCCCATCACAAACTTTTACTAAAGCAGATACCATTGAACAGTGCAGCAAATGCCCAGCTTTTTCCTCCCCAGGAGTGGCTTCCAAAGTTTTTTACTTTTTTCTTCCAAAATAATTTTTTTTCCCAGTTGTTATGGGAGAACTGGGGGTGGTCAAATAGAAACATCTGTTTATTTCTGTAAATGAGAACAAAAGATAGGGTTTGGAAGAACAGAACATTCTTAATATAATTTTAGCCTTTTTTTTGCAAGAACTAGCCACCTTTGCTGTAGCTAGGTATCAGAAATGGGCATTGCTTCAAGCTTAATACTTGCAGCCTTTCTCAAGTGTTTTGTCTAGTTCATTTTTCCTTATCTAAAGAAGTAAGAGATGCTTTTTTTTCCCTTAAAGGATTCTCAAGGAAAACTTAATTTGTATTCAAATACATCTAACTCTCAGATTATCAGAGCCTGTATGAACCTTTCCTTAAATTCTGGTACAAGTTGTTAAGCTTTGCTTCTGCTCAATGGGAAAAGAAAGCGTGAGGGAAAAAGTGAGTCATCACAGGCATCCTCATGTTTGTATCAGTGAATCACTGAACACTCTTTGCATCACAGATGTCCCGTGCAGCACCCGCAGTATCTACAACAGTTAAAGATGCATAAACTTGTGTACACCCGTACATAAACAAAAAAGAATGACGCTTCCTTTTACTTTACAAAGCTGCATACACACACTCCTCTAATCTGGGTCCAGTGAGGTTTATATCTGTATCATCAGCTTTCTTGAAAACTGCAGCTTGAACAATGATCAAGCAAAACATTTTCGAACTATGATCCCCACGTTTGCAGCCAACACGCTGTAAAAGACACGCGTCCTGACGCACAGGCCTCAGCTTTTTGGTCAGCTGACATTAATACATCTCCGCTGGTACACACTGTAATCACGTCTTGCTGTTCCATTCAGAGTCACTGCAAAACATCATGTACAAGCCCCCAGGAAGTAAGGAAAATCACTTAGCTGAGTTCTTTTTAATTAATCATTTTTGAAAAATTAGTCATTATTCTACCACAAAGAACAGTCACCGACAACCTTCAGAGGAAAGCAGTGTAATTTTCTAACTCCCAATCACCACTTTTCTCCTTATTCCCATATGTATAAAAAAAAATCACATGGCAAATCGTAGCTTTTTTTCTTTTAAAAAACCCCGCATACACCCACTACCTTTACAGAAGCAGCTTTAAAATGGCTATGGCATGACTCTGAGGTCACGGGCAATATGAAAAAAATAAGCAACAAAACCAAAGGAGGTAAAAAAAAAAAAAAAAAGCTAAAATTTTTTTGAGGAGAAGACTGAAAAATTATTTTCTCAGGAACTGATTTGCTAACTGAAACATTAGCAACGAGGCAAGAGAGGTTTCCCTGAAGTCCATACCTGCTTTCTTTTGGCCATCACCATGCCTGGCTCCTGCTGACAGGCCAGCCACTCCCTATCCCAGCCCTGCAGTCCCCATTGCCCACACCAA
This sequence comes from Oriolus oriolus, assembly GCA_013400235.1. Lineage (NCBI taxonomy): Eukaryota > Metazoa > Chordata > Aves > Passeriformes > Corvidae > Oriolus > Oriolus oriolus. The sequence goes on from VXBT01014129.1 coordinate 419,052, forward strand.
GAGGGACCACAGAGTTGCAGTGGGGCTGAAGACATCAAAACCAGAACATGGAAAAAAAGTGCTGGAAAAATCCAACCTGATGCAGTGGAGCTGTCAAAACATTCACGCACTATGGGGTGGTATTTCACGACCCTGCAACTACAGCTTCAAACAAGCCAAGTATACACAGAGTTGAATTTCCCCTCAGCATCAATTCATCAGGTTGGCAAAGGCTGCATTTTCGCTGAGAGGATTCATGTTTCCAAAATCTGGGCAGCATTGATCCAGGCCAACATATGACTAACAGCACGGCTGTGAGCCGTGATGGATGCTGTCTCCCTCGCAACACAACAGAAACAGTAAGATTGCCAAGAAACATTTAGTGAAAATAATTTGATCGCTTTTCACCTACCAAGCAATCAATTACTTGAAAAATTTATTTGTTTTGCAGCAGCTCATGAGCAGACCTGAATAAGCTCTTCCCATGAGAGCAGAGAGCGGACACAGGCAGCACTCAAGGATGGGACAGTATCGACGTCAGGGTGGGCTGTTCCCCTTGGGTTCAACCAGGGCTCACAGCAACAAACCAGACAGGCACCGTTCCACTAAAATCCCACCCTTTCAGGTGAAGGCAGTGGTGGAAGAAGAGCCAAATTTTTTGAATCTGAGAGCCGCTAAAAAGTGCATCTGTTTCTTTCCCTGGTGCCTTCGCTGCCTTCAGCAAGCAGCACGAGCGATCTCGGTAACACTGCAGGAGCCCGGCACCCTTCCGATGGGAGCCCCATGGAATACCACACGCAGCTCGGAAAGGGAAGATGCAGGTGACATGCAGAGAGCTTCACACTGCTGAGAGCTGCACCTTGCCAAGCCCCTTTAATTGTGAAAGTTTTTAACCCCTACTTTTCCTGAGAATTTCAGGACCAATGGCACGTTTTGTGACTATGCCTAAAAGAACATACTTGACGCAAGTACCTAATTATAGTGTACGAGTCATTAGAGAACAAATTAGTTCCTGATAAGATCTCAAGATATCAAAAAAGAGTATTTATGAATCTCAAGGGAAAAATCCCAGGTATTTTTCTAGTTTTCTGCCAGAAAACTAGAGTTTAGTTCAAGGATGTAAGAACTGGAGGAATATATTATGGATAGCAAAATTAAATTAAGACTTTCCAACATGTTTCATTTTCTCTTTTATATATAAGGAACCATGAAGTATATAAAAACATTTCAGTGTAAGATAACATTTGTCATATTCAATGGAAAACAAAGGTTTGAAATAATAGAATAATGGAATTTAATATAGCCTATAAGCTTCAGCACAATTAAAAAATCCAGATTACATTAATAGGAAGAAAACAAAATTGGCAGGAAAAAAATTAAAATTTTAGATATCTTAGTAAGACAAGAGCAAGATAATTAATTAATATAGAAAAGGAACAAAAATCTTATTTTTGTCTCAAAATTACTGGGTTTGCATCTTTACTAATAAGAAATTCTTATTTGCATTTTTTCTTTGGTCAGAAGCAGACCATATTCCTCTTCTCCACTGGGTGGCATTACTACCTAGTGTAATGTAAAGTAAAGTACTACCTAGAGATGTACTTGATGACTACATGAAGTTGCTACAATGAAGTAAATGTCTCTCACACCTTATTGATCTGAATCTATAGAATTAAACCACCTAAGACAACCTGAGACAACCATCCTGAGACAACCATCTAAGCTACTCTGCTGATGGACAAAACTACCGCTTCTCAGCCAAATAGTCTTGTCTGATAGTTTTGGAATGAATATTGCTAAAAAAAATAGACATTTCAGCTTAATTTAATTCATTCTACGGTGTTTGCCAATGTTGAATCATCTCTACAAAGAATAAATTCAGAAGGATGGAATAATATACTAAAAACACATTGTCACTATATGTGAAACCGAGAAATGCAAGAAGAAAATCTGGATATGAAATAACTCACAACTTCTAGGTGTGAAAGAGCATTTGAGCTCTAGCAAATATCCGAGCACTCAAGCAGTTAAGCAGTCCCAGTGAAGTGAGCCACAAGCTTACAAGTACGCCTTGGTGAAGTGCGCTGAGGGTGTCAGAAAAAAAGGCAAGAGGGTGGATGTTATTGTCTGCTGCACATGAACAAGATATCTGGGCTCTGCAAAGCATCCCTTAAATCCCACCACCTATGTGCCATGACCATTCTGACTGCTTCCTTCCAGTAAAACCAAAGTGTAGGGAATGAGGAAAGAAGCTTAAAACCTGTTAGGTGTCAATGGGCATGAAGGAGGTAAGTGGTGTGCACACACAAATGCTGGGTTGGGAAATATTTGGGGTCATGATTTAGACAGCCACGCAGCACTACTAGGAAATACATGAGGAATAGGAAAACTTCTCGACAATCTCTCTTTTCCCCTCCCTTTTGCAAAATTACAAAGAAAGAGGTCAGTAGTAAAAAGATTAATCCAGCTGTTTTTTGGGAATCCATACAAATAAATATTAGGGTTGGATAGAGGGTTGGATTGCAGGATAAAAGCCTAACAAGATTTTCTGATGTTGTTAAGGGTTTAATTTTAATCTGGTTTGACTGTAAGTCTTCGACCATGATCCCTGAGTTCTGTTTGTTTGGTTATCCTGTCCTTCTCAACACACCTTCTCTACTGCTTTTCCCCACAAACACCACTGTTAATCTCTCAAATAGACTGTCTTTATGTGCACACACCTAATGCACATCAGGCTTTCATCCTTGAAGGACTAGCACACTTATGACAGGACAGTGAACCCAACACTTTTGGTGTATTGTAGCTCCCTCATTGTGAAGCTCTGTTCTCATCTTACTATTTCGTTCCAGGTCTTACCCTAGGCTTGAACATCTTCACAGCTGGGAGAATGAGCACAGAGGCAACTGTCCTGACTGACCCTTCTGAGAAAACAAAACCAAAACCCAAACCTTCCTATTTCCACCTCGACTCCCCCGAAATAAAAAACCCAAAGACTGTCTCATGTCTTCAATAGTGCCCTCTTCAGTAATGAGAATAAAACCTTCCCAGGGTGAGGGTCGTTTATGTTGCACAGCACCTTTCTTCTTTTGTATTTATTCTGGAAAAATCCACTTGAAAGGATTTTGTAGTCCAAACTGAGAGGCCTGAGCATGCCCAAGCTGGCTCCCACACAGTGAAGGGGAGCTGTGCATTCCTGTCCCTCCACCCCTCTGCATACACAATGGATAGGGCTGCCCACGCTCATCCCTATGCATGTGCGAAGGGAAGCTCAAGACACAATGTGCAGTGCATTTCCACACTGCTGAATTAATGTAAATGTCATTTAGAAAAACACAAACCTCTCTGTGATATGGTCTACCCACTACTTCCTTTGCTCTGGTACTCTCTCTATGAGCATGTACATTTTGGGTAAGAACTTGATTAAAGAGCCAAATTTGTCTTTCCCTGAAAGGTTTGTATTTAAAACCTCCCCACAGAAACAAGGATGGAATTCTTTTTCCTCCTTTCACTTCCTTTCAGTATCCACATTTAACCTAATTTTGTTGCTTCCTGAGACTTCATGATTTTTGTTCCTATTCACCTCTGGACTAGCTGCTATAAATTGTGGTCTTTGAAATCTAACAGGAGGCTAGAATAGGTGGAATGAATTTTTTTCAATAATGATTGTTCCTTTCAATAAAGCAAGATACAAATTTTATTTATGTCACCAGGACAAAGTTATTTTTGTAATATGATTGTTGTTCAAAAGTGACCAGAAGAATACAAGAATTACTCTATTATTGCCAAATCCAGTTTATCCACTAACTGTTTTCAATAGTTCATATAACCCTTCTACCTAAATTTGCCATCTTCTCAGTTCTGCTGCTTTAACTATTTGTCCAGTGTTATCCTAACCCAACTTTCTCAAGTGATGCAAATTATGAAAAAAGGGGAAAGAAGGAGAGAAAAAATAAGAAAGAAAATCTAATACCTGATGTTCTACACACATACACATTTTGCAGACCATTAAAAAAAAAAAAAGTTTATTTCACAAATTTGGAAGAAAAGCACTAGTGGGAAAATAAAAATAGCAACCATATGAGCCAAATCCATCACCAAAAGAAGAACCTCTCCTACTCAAATGAGTTTTAGATCAGGCCTTATGAAGGTACTTTCTGTACATTCAACTCCATTCATGCACTTGGGCATTGGTTTGGGTTTGGCCGACATATGTATCTTCCTGCTCCTTTGCCATACCAACCACATCCAAGAGCCAGTGTCACCTGGAGAACTTGGCACTACCTTTATAGTAAAGGCAGAGAAGGTTTTTCCTCCTCATTTCTCACTCCCCAAATCCTGGGCTTGAGCCCTGCTGTGGGGCTGAGCTCTTTGGAGCTGGAGCCAGTATTTTTGGGCACATACCATGGGTGCCAGAACTGCACTTCTGGCCATGCTGAGGCAAGTGATGCTCCCCACCATCCTTGCAAAGATGCTGCTCGTTACTTTAATGAGTATACAGAATGAGCAATTTTCAGCTCCATATGCCACATCATGTACGAGCTAGCAAGCAGAAAAAAAGTCTTGCTACAAGAGCTAGGCTGACTAACTCACATGCAGCTGCAGCTGCGCTGCTGTGTCCCAGAAACATCTTGTCATATCCAAGAAAGACTGGGTTTAAGATGCACTCAGGCCAGTAGTTCTGAGTTGCCTTTTTCCTCACATGAGGGATTTGCAAACAATCCTACAGATCTCTCAGGTGTCGGGATACGTAGGCTATGCACACATCAGAGGATGTGCACTGCTGTTAATTGCTATATCCTCTTTGTAAAGCAGCCTGTCAACAGAGGACTTGATACAGTCTTTGATTCCTTCACTTGACAGTTAATGGCAAATTCTGTCATACAATTTTGGGTTATTTAAAAAATACAGCAGATCTATCCCACTTTACAGTAGAATTCACCAGCAAACTCTAGCCATTGGAGATCTACATGCACCTCCTCTTTTTAGACCAACACATTGTGACCTTCTCTACTTGCTTCTTATCACTGTATAAACTCTTGAGCTCAGCTGTATACAAACATTAAGAGTCACTGAAGACAGTCAGAAAATCCTGACAGCCACAATCAGCTGAGCTGTTCCAAGACACAGCTACCTATCAAAGACATGAAATCACACTACCTGGAAGGTAAGAGCAGGTTAGACAATCTATTTCAATTCTTAACTATCCTTATCATCTGAGAAATACTGATGTTTACATGTCTCCCTTTCATCTTATTCCCTGTGGATGCAGAGAATTATATTGCCTCTTTGCCTGTGGTTATATTCAAGAAACTTGGAGCGTCTCTCTCGCATCTTTTCTGTAAATTAAACAAACCCACTCCTTTCAGACTTTTTAAATACGCAACAGTCTGCAAACTTTTGGTGGATCAGAACTACCTCAAGGTGGCCCACATAGTTCTTGATGAAGGATGCCCAAAATGCACACGATACTTTTTCACTCAAGCTTCAGCAGAGGTAAGTAGAGAAGGCAGATTACCTTGCACACCTTGTGTACAGCAGTCCTGTTTATACTCGCTGGATTGTTTTGCTTCCAACACATGCCACAGATTAAACACAAGGCAACAATGATCACCACATCTTCCTCTGCAGACCCGTTTCCTAGCAAACAGTTCATTCCCTAACATGGGGATGTGCCTTTGATAGCTCATAAATAAACACAGTATTTTGCACTTGACTTGTATCTTATTTCAGACCCAGCCGACAAAAACAAGTAAGTTTTAATCCCATTCTTCAGTGTTTGTAGAGCAATTCCTCTCTCACTTTGGCACTGGCTGCATAGTGAATAAACTTAATCTCGACTTCACTTTCCAAGTCATTAATAAAAAAGGTTAATTCATATTGGACGATGACAGCTCAGTACACAGGACTGACCTCTTGTTCAATATATAACTCCCATTATAATTGCATAGACAGTTTATGTGGTTTTGGAGACATAGCACACCAATCTCCCACAATTCCTGGGATTTTCAAGACAATATTAAAATAAAAATCAGGTCTACTACATCTCCCTTTCTTGAAAATTAGCTCTTTTCAAAGAAAAGCATTAGGTTTTCTTCCATTTCTTTTGTTTTTTAATTAATCTTTCCTTCAACACATGCTCAAAGCCCTCAGTTCATAGAGAAACTCAGTTAACAAATTCATATTGTCTAGACCACGTTTTTCTACCTGTTCTTAAAAGCCAGTACTATATTTCTGGCTGTGTGTTTCTTTGAGGACAGTCACCAATTTGACTGACTCGATATTCATTTAAAATCCTTGTCAGATCTACTATTTCATTCACTTTAAGATTCTGGCAATAATCAGAGAAACACACTCTGATTTCACTCACTTGAGTTTTCCTCTTAGTTGTGCTATTTTCCACTTCCAAGCTTCACTCCCATTACTCCTCTTTCTTTCAATGGACATCTCTGAAACCTGAAGCATATTTTTCATTTGATCATTTTGGTTCTCTGCTCTGCCATCTCTGCAGAGCAAATGCGGTCCCTTATTTTCTAAAAAGTTAAAGAACGTTACTATTCACACATTTCTTTCACGGTAACTAAGCAAGACTAGTGGTTTTTTACCCTGGATCTGTGTTTCTGACTTTTAGACACTTCTTTATTGAGGGTTCTGTTCTTTTTTCTAATCTTTGTGGGAAAATGCACTGCTTGCTTCTAACCACCTCGTAAAGTTCTTTGTTTGACGGGGCTGAGTAGGCTGCTCTGCAAGCATTTCTCCTCCGTTTGAAATACCACCTCCAGTTCCTCTGTAATATTAACACTATTCACCAAACCACACATAAAACAGAATTAACAGGTTCACTGGCTATTTGGTGAGAGTCTTTTACATCTAGGAATATCTAAAAAGCACTTGTTCCAACCTCCACACCTGCTGTGATGGTAAGTGCCAGCAGTCTGGTAATGCTGACTTTCTGGCACAGGGACTGAGGGAGTGAAGAGTTTCCCTGGGCTCATCTCCATGAAGCTGTGCAAGCCCAAGAGTCCTTTTTGCTATGCCACTTTACTGGCTTTTCTGCCCTACCTTTCAGATAATGCACTGGCATTTTTCCTTCAAAATGTTTTTGTCTCTTGCCCTGATAAAATGCAGTCAAAATGAGAGAGCAGCCCACCACCAATGGCAAAAGCAAAGAAGAAATTAGTTTTAAAATAAATTCTTTTGCCCTCATAATGTATTTTTTCCCCAAGAGTAACTCTGTGTGAAAATACAAAGAAGAAACATTTATTTCAAGATTACATCTGACTGCTCTAACCTTTCTAGCTAATGTCATCCTCATTTTCTAAGTAAAAATTGAAGAAGTAGAATCTCAAGCAAAGGCTTAAGCAGTTTCTGTGACCTTTCCTTTATATCAACCCTCTCATCTCCAGCCAGCAGGAAAAGCTCCCATCGCCTTCACCCAGCAGCCACACCAGCCCACAGTCAGGACACAGCAGGGAACAGCAACGTGACTCTGTCCACAGATTCACCAAGTGTGCTCTGGGACAATCACTTTGGTCTTCTGGGCTGCTCAGAGCACGACCTCTCCAAAGGATGAGTCCTGCCACCAGGTTCTATGCTCCATCCAAAGGGATGCCAGCACAGGAAAAGCTTTGAAAGACAGCTCTATCAAAAGAAAATTGCATCAAACGCATTCTAAAGGACTCCCTGTCCCCCAACAGCTTCCATAGGAACCAAGGGTTTGTTTGAAAACAAACAGAAAGTCACATTAAACACTAAGAAAAATTACATTAGAAAATACCAGAGGCTAGGGATTATGGATTTACAAAGGAGTGACCCAGAGGATGATGACAGCTGCCCCTCAGCAGCAGGATCCTTTGTCAATAATACACATTTTAGGATACTTTCATATTAAAGTAAAGTACATTTTCAAGAATTCAGGCACAACAGGGGATGAGTTTGCAATTGATTTTGTTAAGAACCACCTTTCTTTTCTCAGGCTTTTTTGTTGAACTGATGTAGCACTTCACTGTCCTGCAACACTACTTTTGGAAATTATCTACCAGTGATATAAAGAAATAAAGGACTTTTGTCTTGCCTTTATATCAACCTCTTCATTTTGTTATTTTGTGAAAGAGATATCAAAACATAGAAGAATACCCCCAGGGATCTGTGACTCTTCAATATTAAATGATCCTTTTGTGAAGGTTTTATCTTATATGGTATCTCCGTTTCAAGAAAATGCTCATTTCCTACTCAGAGGCCAGTTCTTCTTATCATTTTATAAACATGGATTTTGCAGGTCTTTCAAAGCAAGATTTTCCTCTTTGCACTTTTCTAAATTAGGCCAGTACCGCTAGATGTTATCTGCAGGATATATGCAGAACACTCCCTTATTGCACCTTTTGACCTGCATCACTGTAAGTTTTCTTCCTAAATACCTAATATTTACTATCTCTATTCTGTACACATATTCATGCTTTACTGCACTCATGTTTTACTGTGCAGCTGCCCTTAGAAGCTGTGAATAACCAAAACAGCTTTTAGGCAGTCCAGACCGAACAAGTGAAATGTTTCAGTGATCAACACCAGAAACTGAGGTGTGAACAAATACAAGCTTGTGGATTACAAGTATTTTATGTTCCCAACTGCCTCCACTAAGTGGTGGATACAGTGCCACACCTTCTTCTCAGGACAGTAAGTCTCCTACAGCTACACTGGGGCATATTTAAAATCATTTACAAAGTCTTTTGCTGATCTGAAAGAGTAGTTCTCACATCCAGCACAAGCCACAAAACAAGACCTTGAGGGTTCATGTTAGGCTGCAGACCAGGTGCCTTCCACCAAACACAACTGGCCATGGTGGCCACCTCCTTCCTGAATGGAAGCAATGCAGTAAATGGCACTGATGCTGTTTTACCCGGGAGTTACCTCGTCCATAAAACTTGCTGGGGAGGAAACTCCTTTCAAGTCTTCCCTATTCATGTGCAAACCCCATCTGTACTCTGAAAATAACACACAAAAGCCAGCCTGTGGTTAGGCTAAAGGGAAGATGAGATGCTTGCAGACATACCATGTTCCCTCAAAGCACAGCATTTGATTCTGGCAGTGATGGGGGACGAGCTGCCATGTCAGCTATCTGAAGAAGGGTTTTCCCAACGTAACAGGCCACTCGCATGCTGAGCCTCACAGGCAAGTCAATCAACAAAGCAGAACACCAGGACCTTCACACCAGTGGGAAACTAGTATCACAGCAAGAGATAAAGATGCTTGGTACACATCCCACATTCAGAAGTTATTTATTGGGGCAACAAACTCATAAGTAATTTATCCTTTGATATTTGGCTCACAATTCCCCTTGGAATTATAGGTATTATGGAAACTATGATAAATAATCTGTTTTAAAAAGTGCATCTGTTTCTTACACAATGTTTTCAGCATGAAAGCAAGCTTGAACTTAACAGATGGGTTCTTCTAGTATGGGATCATTTTGTGGATAATTCTCCCAAATGACCTCAAATGCTTTTATAGTTTCCATGACCAAATGAGTGTTTACATTCAAGCTTCCTCACTCTCTCTTCTTGATGGCAGCCCATTTTGTAGAAAGCTGCCTGATTTTAAAACGTGATAAATTCTGTACAAGAAAATGTTTTCATCTGATTCAGAAACTCAGGGATTGTCACAATAGCTCACCTGCAAATATGAGGAATAATCTGAAATCTGCTACAAAGAGTACAGTTTTAGCAGTAACTTCATTGTCATCAGAACTCAAGAGTTAAAATTAGACCCAGAGGTTCTTCAGATAAAAGTTCTGGGAGATAACATGGTAAAGAAAAGGGGTGATAGCAAAATGTCTTCAATTATTTTCTGCTGTGATTATACAACAATAAATGTGTGCTTTTAAGTCTCATGAATAATCTCTGTGAAAAGAAGAGGATGAGTCTAAGTCTGGAAAATTTCCAAGTGTGTCTCTCCCATATCCTTTCAGTGTTTCAATTTAACAAAAACACCCACACATACATACAGAAGATCTGCTTCCATACTAATGAGTAAAAGTACTCACCAGCAATCTAAAAGAGGCTTCTTTAATGGATCCAAGGAGGCTTAAGCACAACTAGCATTAATTTAACATTTGGTCATTTTCTTGCCAGCATTCTGCCATCACTAACATCAATATCTCTTTAATGACACACAAGTCCTTCTCGTGACTGAACTAAAGTATACCACGATGAAAGAGCTGCTCTTAAGCCAGTCAGCTTTTTGCTTCCCAAAAGTTCAAGGACAGGATGTGATATCCCTTTTTCTGTCATTTCTTATGAAAATTCAAAGCAGAGAAAGCTCCCCAGAGCATCCTCAAAGATATGGTGTTATCTTAGTGCACATGCTTTCTTCATGCATGCATGCTTTCTTCTTTCTGCATGCATTTAATGTTGTTTCTACAGAGCTGAAGCACCACTGGCAAACACCAAGATTGACTTAGGGTGTAATCTTTCCCTTGAAGAGGGCAAAATGTGTTGTTGCCTTGCCTTTACACAAGCTTCCGATGGGTCCCAGCCTGGAAGAATAATCCTCAGAGTGGAAGCCCTAAAAATCCACAAAAGCAATGCTGTAACACAACAACCATCTGGAGAAAGGCCAGATGTGTCTCTCTGGAGCACCACAGGAAAGACTCAAAGCACCAGGCTGAAATCCAAAGGCCCAGGCACAACCTGACCTTGCCAAAGGTGAAATGGATTATTAGTACTAATCCTGGCCAGACTGTGGACTGACTTTGTTGATATTTTCTCGAAGAAAAGCAACTGTCCTGTACATACTCAAAAGGAAAGGGACACACTTTATTTATTTTTGCCACTCTCCAGGAAGAGTTTGTTTTATCATCCCAAAGCCAGGGGTCCAACTTAGTTTCTAACTCAAGGAGAAATGTTTTTTGCAATACCAAGAAGTAAAGGGGGAAGACCCAAACCTACACTGTCTGCAGTGATGCCTTTCCAGTGCATTAACCCCTCTCCTGCCAGGAGTCCCAAAGCTTCCTGGGACACAGCTCCAGAGAAAAACAGAGGATACAGGATGATAGGATTTCCCTTTATAAAAATCTAGGGCTACAGAATCAATTCCTTCATGGGGAAGGCACACCAGCCACACAACCCATGTCATGGCCAGAAGCACAGACACTGTGGCAAGTGGCAGCAGGATGTGGGCTGCTGAGCAAATGACAGCCAAAACAAGAAAGACCTCACAGATCTGTAATTACGTCTGTAATATTCAAGGAAATGTCATGGCTACAAGTGTCTGACAGATCTCATTTTAAGAAGTGCACACTCAGTTTTAAAACAAAAGTTACAAAGGATTTCTGGATTAAAGAATAAAAGAGTCATAATACTTGCTTGAAGGGAAAGCATAATTGTGATTGTTTCCTAGACTATAAGGCATCTAAGGATAGTCCCTGAAATGGAAATGCTTTCTTAGACCAGTTTCTAGGTCAACCTTTTTGAGCAATGACAGAAAACATGGAGTCTTCCTGGCAGATTTCATGCATTTGGCCTCCTTCCCATCCACTCTCTTCTGAAACTCTAGTACTTGGAGCAACCAAATGTGAAATACGTGTTATTTGCATAAAGTATTACTGGAATATGCACCCAGTGCATATTCACAAAAAAAAAAAAAAAGCCGAAACCAAACCATTCATTTGGATTAACTGCCATTTTTAAGAAGTCCTCATCAGGGACTGACAGGATAAGATTCAACACTGCAAATCCAAGCTGCTCATCAAGAGGCTGTTTACAGGCAAGAGCAACACTTCCAGGTACTACTCATCTCATTCTTTTACCAGGTACAAGAAGAGCTGGTGCTGTCCTCTCCACTGGACTGACTGCAGAGAGACGCCCGGGGGTAATGCCCAGGTAGAGATTTACATTGAAAACATCCAGAATTAGATTAGACAAACCTCTACCCTCCCAGGTCAAGGAGAAGGGAAAAAAGAAGGGCTTGAGATGCAAAAGGTGCAGAGTGAGCCTGGGGATGAGTTGTTTTCAGAGGGACAGGTTGGTGTGGCTGTTCCCACAATGAAGCCAGTACATCCAGCCAGAATCAGAGCATCCGACATCAGCACAGGGGCGGCCTCCAGCCCGTGTCATCACAGCAGTACTGGTTTGGCTTGGCAATGCTAAAATTAGTACTTTATTCCCAAGTATTGTCTGTCCTCTCCCATGTGGCAGAACTCTTTTCCCTCTTCCATGGAAACAAAAGATTTTCCTCCAAGCCTTCAAGCAGGTTACTCTGAAAACACATCTCTAGAGCCTTATCTTAAAGACACTGGCCTCCAGTGAGGAGAAAAGGTTCAGCTAGGGACACCATCAAAAGCTTTGATTTTTAGTGATTAAGGGATTCAGGCGTGACATTTCCTATTCCCAGTTCCATTTCATCCTTTTCAAATTAAGGACTGGATTCAATCACTGGCTTATTTTTACAGGCATTTAATCATAATAAAAAAAAAAAAAACTGGCGATGAGACAAGCTCTGCAGACTGCCTTCTTCCTTAACACTGCTACAACTCATTACAAGGCAGTTCAGCTCAGTCGTGAAAATGCCAGTACCTATCCCGATGCAATGCAGAAACCTGTGATGCATCCCCAGTTCTCTGGACAGTGATGAGAACAATCCAAAATCTAAAGCAAGCACAAGACACATTCTTACAATTATAAGTAGCTACGGGAGAATATTAGCATATGATATTAAAAAAAAAGCTGATATCACCATCACCCTAACAAAGGTCTTAGAATTACCCTGTTACCCAATTCTGAATACACTTTGTTTTAAAAACAAAGTGTTAGTGCTTATCTGTTGCCTGAGTCCAAATATTTGTTTTGTCTAAAAATCGCCTGAGAAGCCAAACAAATCAACAACTTTAAGTTTCTGTTGAAGTCTAGAGAGGATTTGAAGTTCAGAACAAATAAGGTTTGTCACATGATGGGCAAGAAAAAGGAAAGCAGAAAAATAAAATGCAACATCAGCATCTCCCTGGGAGGATGAGTTTTTGCATCATTGCTAGTTCCTAATTTCAAGCTGCGCATTTTACATAAAAAAATTAGCATGATCATTCTCATTAACTCTGGCAGGAAATTCAGTTCAATCAAATGACTGTTTATTATTGTCATTGAACAAAACCATAATTAACATAGCAGAACCCAAAAAGAATATTTTGATGATATTTTAGGAATTTCTAACATAAAAGGGAGGGGACCAGAGACAGAGGAGATGATTAAAGAGGCATACCATCTAATGAAATTAAAATTAAGAAGTATCTGTGAAATGGGAGTTGAATCTCAAAGTATAACATGCAAGAGACAAAATACTTTACACCTACGATGCTGAATTTTGGACGGCAGATAGCTTTTCCCCATTCTCTTCCCTTGAGCTGCCCTGGGGAAGCACCTGAAGCCATCACAGAAGAGTCCTCACTGCTGTGACTGGCAAAGGAAATAGTACATTAATAAATACTGATCCACAACAGCTCCATCATCCACACCACACACACAGGCACACCCTTCCGACAGGCCACTGCTGGGGAAATCATAAGCACACTGTGCACTTTGAGCCTTTCCAAGCAACCCTCTCTCTGCTGTCTTCCTTTTCACCTTCCTTAAGGCAGGGCAGGAAGACTCAGGAGAGGCTGAGCCCAGCATCGGTGCGTCCGTCGCTTTGGACGCAGCCACACAGCTTCGCCTTTGGCTCTGCCCTGCCCCAGCCCCAGCAGCACAGGCAGACACTGGGACCTCTTTGTACTGGTGAGGTAGCTTTGCAGTTATACTTGGCATTACAGAACATAATCACCATTCACTTCTGGAGACAGAGTGATCTTAAATGCCACTGGGAACAAAAAATGACGCTCTTATAGGAAAGAAAGCTGCACACAGCTATTGGGTGAAATCATGAGGCTACAAGGCATAAAACTGGGCTGTTGGTGACAGCAATTTTCAGCATATCCTCTGCAGAATTGATTAAAAATGTTCAAAGCACAGAGTTAATTCAGCTTCCAAATATGACACGCTCCTTTTTTGCAAACATTTCCATTAAATATTTTCCTGATCATCATCTGGTTCTCCATCTGCAAGCCAAAAGGGGTTGCTGCCAATCTCACTGAGCAGTGGTAAGTAACCTTTCCTTTTTAGCTCCCCTGTCCTGAAAGCTTGTCCTGTCTGGTAAGTGATATTTGGCTTTAAGCTGATTGAAAAGGTCTGTACTTATATATTCAGGGCTCCTAAAAGAGTCTTAAAAATTCAGGGAGGAACTAAGGTCAGCCTGTCCTCAGTGGATACTTCCTGTAGGATGGCAGCACCAGAGGGTAAAACTTCTAATATCGAAGGAAACAAATCTCTTCCCCTCTCAACAGCTTAATAAAATAAATAAAATAAAACCTGAGCAACATTAAATAAATACCAAGTGAGAAGACAGTACCCATTCTGTAAGCCACAGATCGGTGTTCTGTTTGCAGTATGAGCAGCAATTCATTCAGCTCTCTAATGAAAAAACACACTTCTCACGTGGCAGATCCTAAATAGCTATCATTTCCAAGCAAGCCTTTTTGACATCATTCACTTTTTGAGGACCAAAAAACTATTATTGGTGTGCAACACTCCTATTACCAAGAATGTTCACTGGTCCTTCCTGTACCCAGGTGGTGAAAACTTTTTTATGCATTTCCTTAGCCAGAGAAGCTTATCTGAATGCTTTATTTCTTTCGTCTCACCCATCACTGATATCTGCTATCTTCCTACAAATTAAGGAAGATTAGAAGCATTTTAACAGTACTGGAAGATTTCCATTATTTTTCTTTAATACAAAAGAGTCATTAGAAAGAGGTAATTGCCATCTGCAAAAAGAGATCTAAATCTAGGACTGCTCGGCATTCTAATGAAAACAGAATCCCAAAGGCATTATGTTAATACTTCTAAAACTGGCTCCCTCTCTTTTGGGAGCCACAGCAATCACAGCATTTTACAATTACTATAGAATTAAACAGAAGGGCCACCTGTGGTTGCAAGCAACTGAAACAAAGCATTCAGCAATACATGACAGCTAAACTCAAGTTCCTCCTTCTTGTTATTAAAATGCAATACACACGAGAGATATTTTATTTTATTGTCTGCTTCAGAAAGATGGTAACAGTCAATTTGAATTTTATAAGCTCTAGTAAGGTAATCCAGTTTATCCTCCTGTTCACTACTAGTGTTGACAAGACCCAAAGATGGGAGATAAGAAAAAAACCACAAATGTAATAAAATGAGCACCAGTGACTCATCTTGGGTACCACAAGCTTGTGGAGAGGAAAAAGGTGGATGCTTAATGCTAGACAAGTTCTGAGCCTTCTCGGTAACTTCTGCAATTTAATGTGCAGAACAGTACAAACTAAGATGACTTTTATTTTTCTGCACAGGAGTTCTTGCAGTAGCCACAAATGAAGGGAGGTGAATACAGCATAAGAAGAAGAAGTATGATATTATTAAGAAATGGTGCAGAAATGTGCCATAATACATAAACAAGCCATCTAGATTTTGTGTAATTGTAGCAAACTGTTACAGCTAGCCTGCATGCATAACAGGGACAGTTGCAAGTAATTCACCTTGCTCTGCTCCATGTCCCTCTAACAAAATATAGCTCTTGTTGACAACACCTTTTTTTACAGTCCTTTTGTTTTTCTGGGAGAAAAGACAATGTAAGAAGATGGTATGAGCAGCTTAGATTTCTTCTGAGTCTTGAACTCAGGAGTCAATTGCTTTGTTTACTCCTCACCCTTGCTCTTCTTTTTCCACCCCCCACCAAACAGATAACCTATCACTACTTAAACAGGACAGCAAAGAGGAGTGGGAGTGTCTTTGTAATTGAGGTCTTTTGTAAGTATATTTATTTTTTCCCAGATGCTTATTTTAAACTGCTTTAAACACTCAGCAAGATCATGTAATTGCTCCCGGCCCCAGCCTGGTGGCAGAGGCACTTTGCAGGGCAGCAAGGCTGGGCTGGCAGCGCGTGATGCTGCAGCAGAGCAGTGTTCCCAGGGCTTGCTCAGTGTGAGACAGCATCTCCATCGCTGCCAGCAGCAAAAGCTGTATCTGCATCTGGGACAGCAGCAGCAGCAGCGTCTTGTGCGCAGAAATCTTGAGGAGGGAGGTCCAGCATTCACCACACAGAGATGGATTCTGTGGTCCCTGTCATTTCCAGCTGGAGGGCTGGTGTTGAGGGCGGAAGGACACCACAGCTGCACAGAATAGGGAAATTAAAAAGAAAGCAGGAGGCTGGCTTTCTCCAAGAGCTCCTTTTAAAGTCCTCTTTGCTATTCAGAAAGCCCTGTTTGACATTGATGAGAGGCATGGATTTGGGTTACTATATGTTGCCTTATGCTACAAATATCCTCTGATTTTAGTGGGATAACCTTTTAAAAAAACCAAAACACAGTATTTCCTACAGTGGCTTGTAATCTCAGAGTATAGAACATATAAAATACAAGCAATATCTCTTCTCAGTCCATTTCCAAGTTTATTAGGAAGGAGGGTAAAATATACAGTCTATAAATTCAAGTGAGCATTTGTACACAGTTTGCCACTCATGATCTTTCACTGGGTAGCGTTATTCCTGAATTAAGTACTATTTTTAAAAGGAACCTGTTGTTCTCTTCAAAATGTCATGCATTCTTTAAATGCCATACACCAACACTGAACAATGAAAAACATTTTATCCTTCTGGAATTCATACTTAGAAAATTTTGTTCTGCAAAAATAAATTATTTGAACGAAGTTTTTCATCAGAGGTTTTGAATTCTAATAGGTTTGTAATGTTCATCTACCCTGTTTCTGGGCTACAGGTACTATGAATTCCTATTAACAGATAATGTATTTTCACTGGAAAATTTGCCTATTAGAAAGAAATTATCTGAACAAAAATATTCCAAAACTATACAGTAATTGAGTGAAAGCTAAAAATTTGTTGACTTGTCCATATCAAAATAGTTTATCAAAAAAGACCCCACAGCTAAAAACGAATTTTGTCTTGAAATTTTGAATTTTCAACTTTTCATACTAATTAAAGGAAAGAAGTGCTACAGAAAGCACATTTCAAATTTCTGGCAGCTGGAAA
Source organism: Oriolus oriolus (assembly GCA_013400235.1). Lineage (NCBI taxonomy): Eukaryota > Metazoa > Chordata > Aves > Passeriformes > Corvidae > Oriolus > Oriolus oriolus. The sequence continues at coordinate 436,131 of VXBT01014129.1, forward strand.
ACCCTGGTTTAAACAGGATTATAGGCAACCCACTGTATCCTTTCATAGAACAGTAAATCATGTACATCTTCACTGAAAATTTGCTCCCAATCTCTTGTATAAAGTTCACCAGCTTCCAGTAAGTGAATTCATTCAATTTTTTCAAGTAAGTTAAAAGTCAAGGTGTATCAGAGCTCTTCTCTCCAACCACAGACACAGTCTCTTACAAGCCAGGCTAACCGTGTAAACAAGGAGGTGCCATGGAGAGAGGTATTAAATGGACATAGAACAGGGTGTCAGTATTGGCACCAACATTTTCCTCTATTGCTCTGACCCTCTAGAATTTACTTTCCTGATTAAGTTGCAAAAGCCTGTTGCAATACCAGATTTGCCACATGTTTTGCAGCTTTGGTAGTTACACTTCCAGAGTAAGCAGCAACTGGAGTCATACAACACTGGCAAGATCACCACACATTTCAGATGAGAGAGGTGACCTTGCTTGGGTCAAAGGTACAGAGGAGTGGACCCATTTGGGGATATCTGTTTTGGTAGCAAAACGGATCTGAATTGCAACTGAATTGAACTGTTGCAATTGTACCTGCTTGTATTTTGTTATTTTACAGATTCAGCAAGAGAAAAAGAAAATTTAGGCTGATTTAAAAAAAACCCCAAAAACTTCAAAGTTTTGTCACTGAAGTTAGAAAAGCAGACCATGGTTTTACCGCAAGTGAAAGGAAATATTTAAATTTCCACTGAAATGGCTATTCCCTGGGCATGTTTTCTAACACCACAGGGTAGGGAGGACAGCAGCTGTGGTGGTGGCAAGGTGCTCAGCTGTTGTAAGTTACAAGCTGTTGTAAGCACGTAGACAACCATCTAGGCCAGGTCTGGATCTGAGCACGTGCCCTAACCACCAGTGCGCTGGCACCCTCACCCTTAATTCCTAGGGCTCATCAAATATGTAAGTCTTTTATCGTTTTTAAAGGAAGAAGATCAAAAGGAGAGATAAGGAGTAACATACCCCCAAATATCCTTTATTTTGTAGATCATATTACTTTCTTAAGAGATGATTGATGTGGTTTCAAAACCTTTTGGTCTTGAACCCATACTTCATTATCACTTCCTAATCAAGAAGAATTACTGCTTTAGTCTGAAGCATTTTTTTGTCCAAACCTATTCAGCAAATCATCCCAAATCTCCAAATAGTTGCAGAGAGAAATCACATTCTATTCTGGGGCAAACTATTTTCAAAAAAATGTTCAACTGAAAACTACATTTTTCATGGTTTATGTGGATCCACTCCAAAAAAATGCCCATAAACACCACTCTCAGGTTAAATGTAAGGTATTCCAGTCCTTTCTAAGATGAAATAAAATGACCAGGACATTTAAAAGTGTTAGTTTTTGAATGTTGTTTCAGAAATTCCCTTCCTAGGCAGAATCAAGGGCTCGAGCACATGGTTCTTTCCTGGATTCAACAAGTTCCTGTGTGTCAGCTGGTGTGCAGTTACTTCTTCTTACACATGCTTACACTTAGATAAATGCAAGTAATACAAATTAAACTCTCATACTTTCACTGCAATGTAAACTAAATTGGATTACTTAGTATTTGCCAGCGGCAAGGAATGTGTGCACGCACTACTGCAAACAGCTTCTTTACTAAAATACAGTACACTATGAAGCAGCAGTAATATGGTTATGCAACTGACACCTAATGTATCCCTTGCAGTGCTCCCAAACTCATCATTTCATTAAGTTTTAATTTCTTTTTTAGACTGCAAATGCAATATTTTAAAGCTATAATGGTCTCGTAATTCATTTCCCTTCCCTCACCACATTACTAATATATACTACCAAATTTCACTGGAGTTTAACAAAATTTGTCCTTTGGTACTAAGAAAGAGCATTTAATGTTACGAGACATACAATTAGAGAGTGCCTAAGAATACTGTCAATTAGCAAGATGACTGTAAATATGGAAATCTCATTATAAAGAGCTGTTTGAAACTTATACCAACCAGATCCTGACAAAACCTGCTAAATGATAATTTTATTCCTACTCTATTTTTAGGGAGAATGCTAGTCTTGCAATAAGATACCAGTTACTCTAACTTCAGTCTGGCAAATACCTTTATGAGGAAAAAAAACCACTAAGGAAGGCTTAATTTTTGCTTCTAACAGTATAGGAAAAGATGGAAGGAAAAAGAAAAGGGAACATGTTGAAATAATTAAAGCACAATGGTCATAGGGAATTGCCAGAAAAAACAAACAGTATAAATTGAAAGATGTTTTTTAAAGACTGAATTCTCTAGTCCATTACAAAATTGAGTGTTTTCTTTTTGGCTGGATAAGGAACATTTATAAGAAAGAGCCCTCGCATAAACTGCAGCATGGCAGTCAAAAGTACAGCAGGTGTTGAGGGACAGAGGAAGCCTTCTCCTTTGAAGGACCTCAAAACTGCCTGGATAAAGCACACATGGGTGTTACTTTCTTAATTTGGGAATATTTGTACACAAACATAAATACTTTGCAAGTTTGTCAGTTATAATGGCTCCTTCAGCTTCCCCCGAGGCCAAGCTGTACAGCAAAGTTGTCCCCTCTGGCAGGCCTTGCAGATTTCTCGTTCCACATTCTACATGAAATGTAAGCAGCAGAGTTAGTACTCAGAGGAAATCTTTCTGTAAATGCAACCATCTCATACTTTTATCATCATTTTATCACTGCCCAGGCAGTAATTGTTTTAGTGGTAATTGGTTGTAGTTTTAATATCAGGAATAATGTGAATATTCCACCATGGAAAAAGTTCTCCATCAGCTACTTCAGAGAAAACGTATTAAGAAAAATGCTATTGGCTCCATATAAAACATAAAATAAATGCTTTTCTTCCTTGCTTTTAGACTGCATATCTTAAAGTCTAATGAACAACTGCAAAGTGCACAAGGCTGCTATGAACTCAAGCCCAAGCTCGCACACTTTGAGCCAGGAACTTATTATTTGATACAGAGGTTAGCCATGTAGGAGACACAGTTTGTGCTTCACCAGAGGAAAATGCTCATGCTCAGAAAGGTCAGAAGGATCTGATCCTGCTTCCTTCCCTAAAAGCCCTACACACTGACAGGGCTGTAAGTCCACAGAGGGGACCAGCTGGCAGCAAAGCAGCTCCTCACACGTGGTCTGATTCAGGGTACATTAGAGTTAAATCTCTGAGCTTGGGCCCATAAAATAAACTTAATGCAAGATGTTAACAAAAAGTTATATTTTTACATTAACAGGATACACATAATGCATTTGCTATGAAAATAAATCTCTTTGAGCGAACAAAAAAATGCCTTTATTTCTAATAATAGGAGGGAAAATTACAGTTGGCAAACTTAAAAGACAATTAAGCCAGTGTTTCAGAGAACTCCAGATCACTGCCAAAACAAATATTCAGATAAAAGAACACAGCTTCCACTCCCTGCTTCCTTATTAACTGTGTTTTCTTCTCTACCCATTACAAATAGGTTTGTAATATATACTCAAAAAATATATGGGTCTCTGTTTTTTCATTTGCACTTGATTGTTGTTTCTGAAGATGCTACCAGCTGCTGAAGGAGAAAGGATTGCACTAATATTCACTCTATAAATAATGTAAGAAAAAAAGGGAAAGCCGCTGCACAGCAAGGTTAAATGAGGACAACATGGGAAATTCAGTGTAAGGGACTGTGAGGCCTCTCACTTGGCTTTCCAAGTGCAGCATATTCATTGCATTTTATTAGCTGATTAACGAAGTGTGTGGCAATTCATCTGGAGCTACTGAGGCCCTTTGATCCACCCTTCTTACAAGCACTCCTCATAAGAGACAAAAAAAGTTCTTTGCAGCTAAAATCCCCATGTCCAGCAGGAGGATGATGCTGGGGGCCAGGCTGGAGACTGGCAGCATGGTTTTCACACACCAAGGGGAGAGATCCAGCTGCCTCACCCGCCCCATAGAACCAACCAGTCGCCCCCTGGGGCAGCCTGAGGGTCCCACGCTGTGCCAAAGCAGGCACATGAGCTGGCAGTGAGCTTTCTGTGTGCCACCCCATGTCTCTGTGAGGCTCTGAGGGGCCTCCCCACTCCATGTCTCAGTGGGACATGCAGCTGTTGCATCGGTGCTCCTGGACATGTATGCCTGCTCTGGGGACACCCTCAACCTGCAAAAGCCCTCGTTACCCTTGCATGCACAGGTATCAATAACCTCAATGCAAGAAATTCAAGAAATTTTTTTTCCGCAGAGATCGTGGCCTCAGACCTACATATGGTTTGTAGTGTTCAAGCCTAAAAATCTCAAATGTTGAAACCCTTCAGTTTGTTCTTGGGTGCTGAAAAAAGCCTCTCCACCCAGTGCTATAATGCAGATATATGCAGAGCCCACTGGACCAACCATCTGTGGAGCAGCAGCAGTGGAAATCTGGACCTCATGACCCAAGGGTTCTGCTGATCTGTAGGCGACAAATGCCAAGGTGAAGCTCTGTATGGTAGCGTACACCATCCTGGCTGCGTGCAGCTTAGAGCGGGTGTCTTGCTGCTTAATTTGCAGCTTTAGAATTATACAAAATAGTACAATCTACATCAGATACTCTTGGAAGGCAGGGAATTGCCTCACAAAAGAGGCAGTTTTACGTAAGTGTTCTCTTTTCTGCCATCTTCTCTTCAGACCAAACCCCTAGAAGCTGTCCTTATCTTGTGGCTTTGGATGTCACTCCAAGCAACACAGAACAGCAGATGATGTGAATCCAGGGGGAGCAGCACAGGAAAGAGGCAGGAAAGGCAGAGTGATAAGGAGCAGGAGAGAGCAGCTTTCATCTTGATCAAGACGAGAGTACAGTGCCTCTGGAGAGCAGCTGGGATCTCCATCTGTACTGAAAGAACATGATAGTTCCACAGAGGTCTCTGAGACGGGATGAGGCAGTCCTAGATCTACACCAGCTGAACATCACAGCAACTGCTGATGAGCTTTACAGTCAAATATTATCCAGAACTGAATTCTGTTTTTCTGTACAGTTAGCATGCTTCTGCTTTTCTAATCAAGAATCAAAATTTTCTAGAACAATCCTATCTTATTTTAATCTTCTTCTTCCCTAGTAACAGGGTGATCTTGGAAGAATAAGAGGCACTGAAACACTCGTCTCATCAGAGAGTGTGCATATATTTTGGGAGACACCCTGGGGCCTAAGTATAGCCATCTACTGCCACCTCAAATGCACTTTAGGGCAAACAAGACTTCTGGGGGACCAAGCAGAGTGACACAGGCCCTTGCAACAGGTGGGACAGCCAAGGTCACCTCAACTGGTTCCAAACAGTTGTGAACCCCAAACACCCGTCTCAGTGCCAGGGTCACCTAAGAAATAAATTTGAATTCCCAGGTAAACACACATTTTTCTCTACCAAGATGAAAAGGGCATTTTAAAAATGGAAATCTACCTATGGCAGGTCAAAACCTGCAGCCTTTTAGCAAACAGCAGCTGGTGGAGAAGTACCTTATGAGTTAAAGTTTACACAGAAGTGTCATTATGGAGCCGTTCAGTAAGATGAAGGCAAAAAAAGTGGACTCCAGAGACATCCTGAAGGACAGGGGTCTCACAGGAACTAGGACTGCTGCTGCTCCTGCCTCACTCGCTGCAGTTCTGCTGTGAGTGAGCTTCTGAGCCCAGTAACTGGAAGCTGATGCGGCTGTTAATGATTAAAATCCAAGTTTTATGGATACCTAGCTGTAATGGAGTTTCCCATATCCAACAGCCTGTGCCTGGCACTGACCAGCCTGCCATGGTTACTACAGGGATCAACTGTTATTACCATTTTAAGTGTGAGTTGTGCACAAGTCTCAATGATGCACAGTTCAAGAATAACTTTCTATTAAGAAATCAAACATGCAGAGTAGAACAATAAATGGACTGTAGTGCTAAAGATGTACATATAATCATTAACAAAAAGCCAATGCGTTACCTGAATTTTTTAAGAAGGGCATCCTATGCTTTCTAATAATAAATAACAAGGGATAAAATGAAGCTAACATGAAACAGTGCTAACAGCCAGTTTCAAACAGAAATTTCATTTACTCTGTCCTGACCTGTGTCAGATTAAAATCTTTTCTCCAATAACATTCAAAATTACCTTCTCCAGAGCTTCAATACAGCAAAGGAAGTATCTGAGGTACAGGAAAAATTTCAAGTAAGTGAAGAAGGCAGATGTAGGTGAAGGCTATAGTACGGTTCATCCACGTTGACATTTCCAGACCGCAGCACTGATTGGCTACACTGGTGTTTGCTTCCTCTGGTTTTATGTCTTCCCTGGGTGGTGAGGGATGGGAAGAGGCTATGCTGTGATTCTAGGGAGAGGCTAATGCTGCTCTCGTTTTCAACACGTGGAGTATTTCCTGCAATTCCTGCCATCATTTCCTGGAGACACAATTTGACATTTCCCTTAGGAAACCTCCTTTGCATCACATAGATAGATTCTTTGACTGAAGTCACGTAATTGATATTCCCTTGACAAGGTACAGAGCAGCATGAGGCAAGACCTACTACTCTGTTCTCAAAAAGGCAAAAGCTAGCTCTAATTCTGGTATCCCTGCTGCTCATCAAAGTCACAGGTAGCAGAAGTCTCACTCTTCATGAGGGGATGTCCTTGCAGGAAGCTTGAAGCAGCTGTCTGCCATCATGAGCAACCAAACACTCTATTTAACTCAAGTCTCTGCACGAGGAACACTGGGTGCAACTTCAGGAGTGAATTAATGCTTGACCCCCTTGTTCTTCAGCTGCTGATGTGGGATTCACACACCTTTTAGGTTCAGGCTACCTACCTACCCAACCTTCTGTCACCCTGTGACTGTCACCCCTGAGGCAGCAGCTGCTCACCCAGGGGACTGTGAGGCTGGGCTTCCAAACCAGTGGTGCCAGATTTGGGTACAAGATGAAAGCGCTCCCTCAGGACTTTCAGTGCATGTCACACATGCAGTCATGGCATCAAAATCTTTTGCCTGTCCATTTTTGTACCGCTGAAACACTTGTATCAATGCACAAGCAGTTCCAAAACAACTGATGGGCTCCAAAATTTTCAAAATTATCTATCTGGTGTGCTTCCTCAAAGCAATCTTTTTGTTTCAAAATGTTACTTGCATAAACAGCAAAAATACTTGAAAGGCAAAAAATCTACCAAACCCCTTGAAATTAATCTTTTCATTCAGCCTGAAATAAATGTGCTTGTTATTTATCATCCAAGATTCACTTAAATAGTTTTGAGGACTTGACCCTAAAGGAATGTATGCATTTCTGGACATGCTGACAAACCAGTAACACCCCAGGCTCACATCCAACACTATCGATTTTCATGGCTGCCGGTGCAAGTTGGAGACGCTAGAATGTTAAAAACAGCGCAGCTACACTTACAAGCACTCCCAACAAAAACGCACTACCAGAAACAATTGGAGTTACTAAATATATTCAGTAAAACTTGCAAAGCATGCAAAAGCCAGCCATGGCAAATGCCTGCTTAGTAACTGGATCCACTCTGAGACTGTCCTCAATGTCCCTTGCCTTACAGGAAAATGACATCTCTTAACGAGGGCCATCAGTGGAGGGGCAGGAAGACGGGGAAGAGAGGGAAAATGTTTCCTTCATTCTATAATTATAACTTAATTTTGAGATTAAACTGATCATTTAATGACTCCTACCAGTTTGAAAACAGGATCCAGGAAGAGACGTGACCAAGCAGAGGCAACAGTCATCTCCCATCTCTGATAAACTCCCAGCTGCTAAAAGCAGTGTCTGCCTGGTGGGAACTCCTTGTGCACCCCCAGGTGGGCTGTGCCCCTCATATCCCTCATGCCTGGCACTGCTGGCAGGGACACAGACCTGGGGACGCTTCCAGCCAGGGTTCGTTTGGGACCTCTCTCTCAGTAAGCGTCTGAAAACCAAACAAAAAAACCCAAAACACTCCAAAATGTGACTTAGGACCTCAAATCCTTGACATGGAGCAAAGAGGTCCATGAGGAACGGCAGCTGCCTGCTAAGCTGCCCCAGGAGCTGCCCTCATGGCAAGGCTCATCCATGCTGCTCTTGTACCTGAGCCTGATTTCTACAAAACTGGACAGAGCTTCTCCCTGTCCCCAGCTCTTGCACAAAATCAGAAGTTATTCATGGGGGACAGTGGGATTGTGTGAGACACACTCGCAGAGCAAAACAACCTAAAAATAGTTTGAAACTACCATTGGGTAGTTTCTATGTGTCCTTATCTTTCAAGATACTTTCTGCAAGCCCAAACAAACTATTTTTTCAATTTGGACGACAGCTGCACTCCTCACGTGTACATCCCCCAGTGAGTATAAGCTTAAGGCATGCAAGAAACAGGGCAAGAGTCCCTGTGACTTTACAACAATGGGAGTGGATGAGAGGGTACGGCATCACACCATGGAAGGACCTTTTCCAGCAGCAGGGGTCCTGGCAGAGAGTGAACATGTGGGCAAGGCCACAGGGAAGCAGTGGGAAGACCACCACCACCAATAGAAGGCTGGTGCAGCCAGCTGAAGGGACACCTGCACTGCAAAGCTCCATATCTGAATGGGTAGGAATGGCTGGGGCGTATGAACCTCTTCACCTGAAAAAAACTCAGGGAAGCACCTGCATGGAACTTAGGAAGTATGAGCCCTGAAAAAGGGGAAAAAAAATAAATTAAGAAATAGTTGAAAAGGCAAGGGAAAAAACCTGACACTGAATCCAACATATTGCAAGATGAATGCAGTTGCAGACAAAGCCAGACCCTCCACTGGTCACCGAAAATCGGGAGAGTATCTACTATTTTCAGGAGAATCAGTCCACCAGCCTGTGCTGAGGGTATCCAGCCCGAAGTTTTGCAATTCTTTATCTGCTGTTCGTAAATGATTTCTGATTTATTTCCCCAGCAAGGAGAAGACAGGCTAATCTAAAAATAAGCTGTGTGAGCAAAACCACAGAATTACATTCAGAGCTTCAGCACTTGACAATTTTTAGGCTGCAGTTCCAAAGCGTCTCATTTTCTTTCAGCACAAAGAAGCAGCAAAATATTTTGCTGAAGTGAGGTCACATAATACATATGTTTGATAGACAGACATAAATATATCCTTTTGTCTCTACCACTGGGCATGCTGAAAACACTATGTTAAGAATAACATCAGGATGCCTCATTTTCAAGCATAAAAATCCTAAATGGTTAACGTGGCAACACATACTACTCAGGACCCAGAGCTTTCTTTTTCACCTCTGCCCCCTTCCTACATAAGGCAAATATGGTTACTTTAAGTTTCCTTCAGGGGCTGTGCCAAAAATTTAAAAGTAATAGGAAAAAAAATCGTTCTCTGTGGATCTTCATCAAAACAGTATACTTCCAAGCAGAATGGTGTGCTATTAAAGATTTCCAGAAAGAAAGTGTCAGGGTTATTCTGTAACAAAACTTCACAAGAAACCTGGGTTTCTGTGCAGCAGTGACATGGACTGTGTTAGTCAATATGTGCTGCTAGGTCTTTCTTCCTAAAGAAATTATTTTAAATGTTTTAATGCAACAAAATCACATCATTTTTTAAACTCTCATACCTCTAATTATAGGTTCGACTTTAAAATCATCATACAGAAAGCCAACCTTGCCTGCTTTTCATGCATCTGTTAGCATTCCTTACCACTCTGGATGTGACAAGTAGCCCCAAACACTTCTGTGCTTTTCATTTTAGCAGAGTTCTTGGTCCTGAAGCATTTGCAGCTTTTAGGGAAGACTCCACACTGGGAAAAGGGAGTTTGATAAATATTCTTCCATTTTGAGTCCAGTTTTCTAAGGTAACAAGGTCAATGCCCTTTTTCCTGTCTGTCAGTCCTCCTACAGCAGCACTTTGGGACAGCACAAGCCACATTCTCCAGGAGAAGTCTGGCAGAGGATGAGTTGCATTCCCACAGACTTTGCAACATCCCTGGTTGACAAGCAGAAGCCCGGAGGGAAAAACCACAAAGCGAGTGCAGCACGGGTCTGTTCGGCCTGCTGGGCTGGGCTGCCTGTCACTGTGTGTGCCAGCCAGGCCACCAAACAGGGACCTGGGAAGTACACGGCCTGTCCATCCCTGGCCAAGGACTGTGCCAGCAGCATGGACCCGCACAGGGAAGGACAGGAGAAGGACTACCAGAAACACAGCAGGGAGTACCAAGTCATGCCAATACCAGCTCAAGGGCGAGACTTAGGAAGGAACATATTTCATTAGTTATTTTCCTCATGGTTATATGTAAGTTATATATGTGTAAAATTGAGCAAAGCTCTGCTGTTGTAGTCTTTGGCCCCACAGCTCAGCATGCTGTGAACAGCCAATCAAGAAACACATTCACAGCTATTAAAAGAGCACGGGGGTGTGGGAATATCCATACACCCCCAAGGAGAACGGTGCTGGCACCAGCAGTGTCCATTCTCCCCAGAAGTGAGGTGTTAAAAAGGTGTGTCCGTGTGTCTGTGAGCCAGAGCCAGACGGATGCCCACAGCAGTGGGCTGGATTCAGTCACTAAAGCAAAGCATTTGCTGACCCCTCCCCACCTGCAGTGCCACAAGCCCCCCACCCAGCTGCCAAGCCCTGTCTCCAGTCAGCAGACACTGCCCTGTTTTAGTTTATGAAGCACCACTCTGGAAAGTGTTAGTTTTCCTACAAATCAAACCCCTCCCAGGCACCTGCTCACACGGCAGCGCTTGCTCAGCAACAGATTCCCTCTGTGGCTGAGAAAACTGTCAACCCAAAGCCTCCTTTCCTCTTCACTGTGTTCACTTCAGTGTATGTCAGGAGTTTTAATGGTAGCTGTTCCCAACCAGACAGCTCATGGCAGTGACGGCTGGCAGGAGCCCCCAGCGTATTTCTACATCGATGGGAAGTCAGTCTCTCTCCGGGTTTATAAATGAGCCCCTATACTCACAGCTGCCAAATGTTTCATTCTAGGCATTTCATCTATGTAAACCAAACAGATAACAAGGAGAGCAAAGACCTTTGAAATACTTATGAATCAATTAAAGTCCTAAAGCTTTCTACTGCACAGTGATAAGGAGGAAATTCTCACATAAGATGCCAAGGCATGTGGAGCAACTGATTTTATATGAGTTCAGAAACTGTAGGTTTGCACACACAGAAAGGAAGAAAAAATGAGCTATATATAGATTCAAAGATAGTTACTATATATCATGAAAATAGCATGCAATAAATTAATGTGACAGTACATACAAACTAAAACAATTTGAAAGGTTTATCAGCCAAACCTAGAAACTATAAATATAGACTGATTCATTGATAGAATACTTTGTGATTGATCTGTTTTCTCAACCATTCACTATTATGTTAATTTCATGACAGCAGACTAAACTTGTGTAAAAATACAGATAATACATAATAGCACTTTCTTGTTCAACATGTGCAAAATTTATTCCCCTTTTCCCTCAGTTGCAAAGGTGCTTGTTTCTCTCATAAACACCATGTTCGAGGAAACCTGAATGTGAAAATAAATGGCTTCATTTTGTTGCTTTGGTGTACTCAGTTTCACGACAATGAAGCATGACTTAGTGTGAAGGTCACTGTTCATTATGCACAACAGCAGAAAAATGAAGAGAGTGCTGGGACACACTGGCAGAAACAGGGACTTGGAATAGGTTTGAAAAATAACCCAATGCAGCAGGATCACAGCAACACTGAAATACCATAGAGACCTGGATGGTGCCACCTCTCCAGATTTGTCACCATCTGAAGACAAGAAGGGAGGAAGGGGCAGGCAAAGACAATGCCACCGTTCCATAATATCAACTGTTAATACCTTTCTCCTGAATCAAGCTGTGTTCTCCTAACTTGCCTCCTTCACAGTGGTTTTTAAAAACCTTGAAGCTGAAATTCAAGCAATCTCAGCTGATGAAAAAGCAACTGAATAAACACACCAGGAAATGAACTGCTTGTCTCCACCCACTGTCACTGCAGGGGCAGGTGCTGCTGGAACACACGTACATCTCCCCAGGTTATTCTGGTGAATCTGTCACTGCGGTATGAAGGCAACGTGTCCACCACGTTCACAAGGGCACTGCAGGTGCTTTGCACAGTCCACAAACATATCCAGGTCCTAAATTCAACACTTAGCTGGGAAACAACTAAAATGTTGTATTCCTTGTGTGTTGCAGTCTTTCAAGAGCGTCAGAGAAAGGGGAAAAAGAGGAATATTACAATAAAGCAATGGTACTTTCTATTTCTAGCTATTTTTTCACCTACATCTTGTTAACCCACTTGCAGGAACAAAAGAAAAGCAGCAAAAGAATCCCAAACCGCAAAACCTCGCTATCATCATTGCTGAAAACTGCTTGGGCAAAATGTTTTCCCTTTGGAAGATGACAGTTCTTTGAGCAAGAACATTTCACCAGACATTGTCAAACCCATATCGTTTCAGAAGAAATAATCCTGCTTTCCCGGGTCCCTCTTACCTCCCTGACAGCTCCTAGGCTGGCAGGCAGTCTGCGCCTGTGGGAGACCAAAAATCAGGCTCCCACATCTCATGACAGCATAAAGACCCCACTGATATCTATTCAAAACTTTATATGTGCCACCTCTATACTTATTTAAAACTCATCCTGGGGGAGCACTGGCTCCAAAATTTCAAACAACCTTTAGAAAACATTTGTCTGCATCCTTCTTTCAGGGTGAATTATTGCCATTTAGAGTGTCATTACAACACAGCACATCTGGAAACTGAGGATCACAATGTCAGGGTGTCTGTATTCAACGACAATCCCTGATTTCAAGGTGGTCATTTCTTATGGAAGAACAGTACAAATCCGGGCTGGTAACACTACATCACTTTCCATCTCTTGGGACTGCTTACCAAACGAGGACACGCATGTGCATCTGGGCAAGCAAGCAGCAGTGCAGAGACAGTCCCACATCCTCCAAAGATCTAGCAGAAAGCATCAGTTTTTTGACATGCCACTGGCTACAGTGAAACTCCCTGGCTCAAGATGTAAGTCAGCATGCAAGACCAATTATGCATACTTTTCTACTGAAGAAGCTAGGCAAATTTTGGAAGCCTAAAACATGTGTTGCTGCCTCGATGGTTGCAGAGCCTGACCCTGCCTGTGCTGGCTCTTCTTCAGAGACAGAACTGAGAAATGCACAGGAAGAGGAGCAAGTGTTCTCTGAACTGCACTCTTCCTGGGGAACAGGCAATTATGTTTGGGTCAGGAAAAACCCACCTCCTCAAATGGCAGTTTATAAACCATTGCGGCTTGCAGGATCAGCTCACACAGCCTCTAACTGAGTGATTTATAATTTATGTGAAGAACAACTTCAGAGATTTAAATACATCACTGCAAAAGGTGCAAGAGCAGAGATCTTTTCATTGTTTTGCTCTAAAGTAGGTCATAAAAGTCCCACTGGGAGGGGAAGCCCTTGGACGACAGCAAGTGCTTTTAGCACCAGCGACTGCTGGTGCTAAAAGTGGGCTGGAGAGCCCTGGGGTCATGTTTTACATTCGGACAGGGAGCCTGCTGCCCACATTAACATCCCCCAGCCATGCCATCTGTGCCTGTACCCATACATTAACTGCTGTTACTGCCTGTTACAGCCCATAAACAGCACAGTGAGAACTGAACCCATGTGCCATTAGCAGATGAACTGGGCACCTGTGGAGGCAGAAAGGGCTGCTCCATTGGCAGAGGCACCTCACAGAGCTGCTTCTGCTATCACCTCTCCCCAGCCCTTCTCCTCCGCCACCCAGGGCAGAAGGATTAGGCTGCTTGGCACTCTTCTCCCTATTTTCTCTCTGGGTGGTTTACTTACTCATCTCCTTATTATTCATAGTCTCACTGAAATTTATTTCTATCCCGGAGACGGTGATGGTGGAAACAGATGAGACATAAAGGAAGTTGCTTTTGTACAGAGAAGGAAAGAAAACAGTCTCTGTAAATAGAGCATGATATTAACAGGCTGATGCCTGACACTAAGCAAAAATAGCATCTTCTCCAAGAAACGTAATTTGCTGTAAAGATCACGAGATATGTGAGGATCTTTAATCTTCACAATTATTCACCCATGAAGCCTCTTGATCTAAATGGCCAACACATTTCCTTTTGGGACAGCAACGGGGACTTCTCTTTAAAAGGGGATAATCACATGTCAAACATGTTTAAGGGAAGAACTGACATTAAGAAGTGATGTCGATGCAAAAATAGAGCATAATCAGTGGCAAAGTAGAAAATTAACACGTAAATTAATAAAAGTAGGAGTTTAGAATACTAATGTAATGAGTGTCAAGCAGACTCATATGCTCCTTTTCCGTCAGCATGCTGGCTCCTCGGGAGAAACACAGCTGGCACTTCTGTTTCTTCAGTAGCCTCCCTTGTACACGCAGAAGAAGTGGTCTCACTCACTTTATACTCCATTTATCGATGAGAAAGTGAATGCAGTCAGAAATGAGCATTGTGAAAATATCTAGAGATTAGAAAATTTTCCTTTAAGTTCTATAGAGCTTGGAGTCAAAATGCAGCTGCAGACATCCTTTGCTACACACTCCCTCCAGTCTGCATCCTGGCCAGCCCGAGGTGGGGCTGGCAGCCCCTTGGTGCAGAACTGCAAGCATTGCCAGGGCAGGAGTCACTTCAACTCTGCCTCGCCCCAAGCACTGCAGAGGCTGTGACAGAAGGGCTCCACCAAAAGAGGCAAACGAGTGAACTGGCAGCATGTACTGGTTCCTAGGAAATATGAGAAAGAACTAGAAAAGGCACAGGAGTGAAGATTCACCTTTAAACACATGTGGAAGATACGCAACCAGTCAGGACCTGAAGTGAGACAAACCAGATGAGTTCTTGGGACCACAGTACAAGGATTCCCAGAGTAAAACGAGCGTCCTAAACCTTTGCTTCTTCCAACCGAAAGCAACACTGCCTCAGGTGCAGACAGCCCCGGGGCTGGGATGGAAGTGGCACTGGCTCACCCAGAGATGAGCCTTCGCTAGCAAAAACACCTGAGAAGTAGCTGTGTTGCCTTGTCCCAAATGTGAACTTCTCATTTCAGAGAGCAGCACAGCTTCTGTGGTGCTGCAGCATGGCTGCTGACCTACAGTCCAGTCCCCCACTCAGCACAGCTGCCGCTGGATTTTTAGAGGGGGAACAATTAGTCAGCAATTAAAGGTTGAGAAACAAAGGACTCGGTGACATAGAAATAGCAAAGTGAGAAGCGTATTCCCTTTCTCACTTGCAGTTTGAGTCTCTGGATGGACTCTGAATGAGCCCACAGTTCCTCAAGTAATGAAGTATCAGAACAACACTTTTTCTAGCCTCAAAAGTCATCAGCAGTAACTTCAATAGGATGACAAATACTTTTCAAGGCTAAGTATGTATATATATTTTTAATATATATGGAGGGGATATATGTATATAGGGTATGCTGATTTATTATAGTAAGATTAGAGTTACATTTTCTCATCCTTAAAAAAAATTATCGTTTTAAAACTACATGTTAAAGTCAACAGAAAATTAACCTAGGTACATTTTGAATGCAGTGAGATTTAAAATAGAAATTACTGTTTGCTATCTGAATTTTCCCCTCCAAAATGTGAATCATATGATCTAATTATTTTACCAGTATATAAACAGTTTGGTTTTTTTCTCTGGCACAAGCTATGAATACACTCTTTTTCTATTTCTGTCCTGTGTAAACACATTTTTCTCAGGACTTCCATAATTCAGTACATGGAGGGTATCCTGCGAAGAGCACGTCCATGAAGCCATACTGATTGCAATAAGCCATTTATATGCAAAGCACTGAAGTTTCAAGCCATGTGCTTTTCATTTTATGTGTAAAGTAAAATTACTACACCTGGACTAAATCCAAACAGAACCTCAAATGCCAGATCATTAACAACTTACTTTATGTGTTTATGCTACAATTCACATCTGAAATGAGACCATAAGAAGCCATAATAATAAAATGCTATAAAACTACACAATGCTGTCAAATTGAACATTTTTAACATAGATGTATTTATCAGACTTTAAACACATTTGTTTCCAAAATTATGTCAATATCTGCTATAATATTATATTTAAACTTTCAATGGTGTTTATCAAGTCAGAACAATCTGATGAGACTCTTCAGTTGTCAGGGATTACAGGCAGCAGCAGTGACATAAATGTCTCAGGTTGTGAGATGCCACCTGGAGCTCTGCATCCAGGTCTGGGGTCCTCAGCACAGCAAAACAGGGACCTGTTAGAGCAAGGACCACAGACATGATGAGAGGGCTGGAGCACCTCTCCTGTGAGGACAAGACTAAGAGAGATGAAGTTGTTCAGCCTCAAGAAGATCCCAGGGAGACCTTAGAGCAAGAAAGAAGAAGACAGATTTTTTTGTAGGGCCTGTTGTGATAGGACAAAGGGTAATGGTTTTAAACTGAAAGAGGGTAAATTTAGACCAAAAGGAAGGAAGGAAGGAACAAATTATTTACTGCAAGGGTGGTGAGGCACTGGAACAGGATGCCCAGAGAGGTTGTGGGTGCCCCATCCCTGGAATGTTCAAGGCCAGGTTGGATGGAGCTCTGAACTACCTGGTCCAGTGGAAGGTGGCCCTGCCCATGGCAGGGGGTTGGAAGTTGACGATCTTTAAGGTCTCTTCCAACTCAAACCATTCTATGATTCCACACATTAAGCAGTTTCTGTTTATATATGTATTATTTATTACACATATATTTAAAGTGGTAAGAGCAGTATGATTCTGACACCTTATGGCATTGAGACACTACATGTATCGCTATATTCATGTCATAAACTGATTTTTCTGAATCAATATGAAAACTGAAGAATTGCAGAAAATACAATTTTCTTGTACAGAAACCATTTCTGTTTTCTTCCTGAAACAACTGCCCATAATCAATATCAATATAAATTAGATCAAGCAGTTCACCAACTCATTCTTTCCCCTTCCTTCTTCTAGGAAGTTAGGGGCTACTTTTTACTTTCTTTTCAATAAATTGTATTTACATTCAGTTTTGAGTGCTATTTCACAACACAACAAAGGAAACATTTAATTTCTACGATGACAAATGCTTTGATTTTTCAGTAATGTGTCTCCTTGTTTTTCCAGATGGAATTATTCATTGAAGGTGTACCTCATTTTTATTCCATGTTCAACCAACTCTCTGACACAAATTTACTACTTCTTAATGAATTGTTTATTTTATTTGATATGATAAGTCATGCAAAAACACTCAATATAGACCAGTGGAAGAATGAAAAAGAGAAACAAACCTTCAGATCTCATCCATGTCCTGTATCTAGAATTATTAGCTCATATATGGGTCTCATCTGCTTCAAGCTGAGTTTAGGAAGAGTGTAAATAAATTAACATAATCTCTGAAAGCTAAGAGGGGCAATACTAAAACACGAAATCCTGGAAAAGAGTGATTTCTGACTATCATCTCTAAATATATGGAAACAATTATTGATAATTTGTGTATTCATTATATGATAAAGGATTTAAATGATATCTGCTCTAGAAACTCTTTTAGGAATGGCCTTGATAGGGAGCCAGAGAATTTTAGGATGCCTGATGAAACACAATTCACCTCTTTTGTATATTTCTTCGGTGACAGTCACATTTTTCAGAGGAAAAAGAATTTATTCCCTTTGAAGAAAAAGAAAAGCTACATATACAGGAATAAGATCTGCCAGGTCTTCATGCCAAATATAATCATGCTTATGAAACTGATCTATTTAGAAAATATAATACCACTAAACCAGTTGTTATAGTTGATTAATCCAAGCCCTTGTTAAAAACAGATGGCACATGCAATAACAAAACACATTCTGAAGGGTATCTGATGAGAAAGTCCATTAACTTTCATTAGTTTCTTATATATACAGAGCAATAACAGCTGGACCACAAATAATTACAAAATATAAACAGAATGGAAGGCTGAAAGCAGAGACCAGTTCACGACATGTATGGACAAGCACTTTTACAGATTCTGAGCAGATTTCAGCTCAGGATTCTCCTAGTCCTCACATTAAAAAAAAATCCTTTTTTTGAAACATCATCTGGAAATACATCTATGAAGAGACATAGCATTTCCCATTGTCATGAGTTCCTACAGTGACTCTGACTGTACTGAGCTACTGTCCACTCATGAAGCCTTTCATGATGGCCTGATTGAGGCCACATTGCATATCCTTTATTTGTCTCAGTTGGATGGTGTGTTAAATGAGAACCTGGACAATGTTCAATTCGTAATAATGCTGCTTCAGCGTCCTATAAGATTAAATGCCTGGAATGAAAGAAAAGCCACAGGAGAAGGGAAATAAGGAACTCTGTTGAGTGGCCTGAAACCTACACCTTTATCGAAGGCAGTGAGAGCAGCTGAGTTGCACAAGGGAGGAAACAGCAAAATACACTGTCACCACTTGAAAAACATCATTACATGTCTGAAAAGCAGGAAGTCAGAGCAGAGGCCAACCAGGGCACCATTCAGCAGCTGCAGCTGATTTTTACATACCATGGACTAGAAGGAGGAGGCACCAGAGATGGGCAGCGCAGACCATATGTCAATAGCTCCATGCAGCCTGTTCCTCTGGGAGCTACCACAGTGGTGACCATGACCAATCCTGCTGCAAAACACCCACAGCACCACATACCTCTCACAGCAAATCCGTGCTGGGAATGCAGGACACCAGTTTCCCCAGGGTCCCCGGGCATCGTGCTCCAGTGCAGCAACCCAGCACTGGGCCAATATCCCTCATCCAGAAGTCTGCTGGTGTGAATCCCATTGTCCCTCACATTCCCTATACAAAACCTCACCAGCATGGTACAGCCACAGGCACTCTGCCAGCATTTCCCAGTGCACCATTAATGCCCAGGGAACATGCCCCTGCTCCTTGGGCAGGGACCGCTGCTGAAGGATGGGTGGGCAGACACCAGTGTCCACCATGGAGGCAGACAAGGCTTCCTGCATCCAGCAAAACCAGGGCACTGCTCCAAGCCCCCTTCTCACTCAGGAAGTGAAGAGAACACTGCAAATAATTGCTAAACTTGATCCCACTTCAGTCTGGATCTGTACAGCCTTTTGGCAGCTATGAGAGCTCCTAAGCCTTCTGCACAGCGCTAACAACACCTCCAGAGAGGACGTAATATAAGAATTAGACCAATTTCTTTGGAAGCTCCGGAATCATCACGTGAGTTCTTAGTGAAGAAATTTACATTTCCTCTTCATAATAAGCATTCAAGGAGGAAAAAACAACATCTGGAGTTGAGTCCTCTCTGAGATCATGTATCAGGTCACAACCTCAATATCCTTGAACTTTCAAAAGGGGAAAAGTTTACAATTTAGCCCTCTTCCTATAAAGTCCTTTCAGTTTCCTTCCTATTACCCTTCTCTCTGACATACATATTTTAAAAAGTTGAACTGCATGGGTCACCTGGCCTTACCTGAGGCAGGCATCTCCCTCTGCCTCTCTCCTGTCTGTATTCCTGCCTCCTGATGTGGCCAGCTTCCAGGAACACCAGGGGACAATCCCACTGCTTTCCTTCTCAGAAGCGTAAAAAAAGGAAACTTTGTGTGAAATGGGATGCTGTGTACAAAACAGATGTTTCCAATACACTTCCACCATTTTAGGATGGATTAAACACTTTGCTTTCCCTGTATCCTGCAGCACGCTGGAGGCAAAAACTCTCCAGGTTCCCAGAAACACTCCTCCATAGCAAAGAGGATCACAAGAGGATCTGGGCTATAAGGAGCCAGTCTATGACAGCCTTCAGTCAGAAGCAAAGCCTGATGTGAAAAGAGCCAAAGGGAATTTTGGGGGGTGGGAAATAAACATTGTAGTAATAAACTAAACAAGCAAGACTTGCAACACTTGTGCAAGAAACTGCAATGATGAGAGCCATGTGAAAAGGCTACAGAGTGTATGCAATTGGTTTCTTTCAGTTAGAAGTCTGCTTTAAATTCCTATTTAACAAAAACTGTAGCTTTGATTTGATTTTCTCTGATCACAATATAATAGCATTATTATGACAAGTAACAAATTTGCATTTAGAAGACATCAGGAAGAATTATCTTCTCCAGTTGGCCTTGATTATAAATTCAGTCATGGAATACTTTCATATTCTTATTATCTGCTTCCTTAAGCATTAGCATTGCCTACAAATCCCAAAGTACACTCCCTGGGATGACAATGCACTTCAGGCTGCCCAGGGGAGAGCTGAAGGAGCATCCATACCTCCTTGAGAGCAGCCTCCATCGGGAGTTGGGCAGGGAACAGGATTTCCTAATTAGGTCTGGAGCTGAAGACCAGCCTCAAAGCTCCAACAAATAATGATCCATGGGGTTAGACAAGGTCACAGGAAGGGTCTCTGCCATGAAGGGAATTACAGCAGTACCTTCTGCTATTTCCCAAAGCACGTGCACAAGGCAAATTCACATATAAAATGAAGAAGAGTTCCCCCCAAGGCAAGGGCCTGCATTTTTTATGGATGTAGCCAGTATGCTACTCTGGCTCTCAATGTCTAAGCAGCAATTACGGGATAAGAGGGGATTCCAACAACCTGGAAGTTGGAAGTTAAGGAGTTACACCAACCTGTTTGGCTTTCCCAGCCCTTACATTCATAAGCCAGTGGCCCTGCTTGCTTACAAACTTCTCACAGCTGTACAGCTCTCTTTAGCAAGCAGCACGAGGCAACTCTTTCCAGATCTGGCCCCTGGCTAGTGCAGAAGCCAGCCCAGCCCAGCCCAGCCCAGCCCAGCCCACCTGGAAAGCCTGGGCTGAGCAGCTCAGGAACCAGGCTGGCGGCACAGCCCTCGGGCAGCCCCGATGATCGAGCTTACGAACAAAGCTCTGCCAGCGGGAGGGCTTCTTACAAACATAAAATGCAACATTTCAGAAGAAAACATTTTTACATTTACAGAATTCCGTTAAACCCATTGGCAAACCTCCCACCAACTGCAGCAGGATGCTAGGATTTTACCCTTGCTATTTTAAGCGAAAATACCCAAAAAATCCATATGAATAAGATGAAAAAACTCAACCATCAAACAACCCTTTGGGGATCTTCACCTAGGGGCTATCAGACACCCACATACCATTGCAAAGTCCTTGTCAGGCCCAAGTGCTGTCTCACGCTTTTCTTCTTCAGCCATGTAAACACTATAGTGACATCTCCAGAGATAGGAAACCATCCCTCTGTTTGCTCAGGGACTCTGTGGACATCTGATTTTAAATGGTGCTGTTTCCCCAGGACTCTTCACACAGAGGCAGGAGATGCTGCTGGGTGGACGGAGTGGAGCTGCCTATCACCCAGCCCGAGGGAGCACAGTGCCAGAGACAGCAGCGGAAGAGCTGGTTCCTGGACAGTTTTTTCCAACTACAAG
The DNA here is from genome assembly GCA_013400235.1 of Oriolus oriolus. NCBI lineage: Eukaryota > Metazoa > Chordata > Aves > Passeriformes > Corvidae > Oriolus > Oriolus oriolus. The sequence goes on from VXBT01014129.1 coordinate 457,504, forward strand.
TCTAGACAGGAAGCTTGAAAGAAAAAGAGTTGCTTTATAGAGGTTCAGATTTGATTTTTTTCCTTTTCAATTAAAAGGATATTCCTTTTACATGGTATCATATATTCTATATATGATAGACAAGACAGAGTGACTCAGGCACATTAAAACTTGTGCTTTCCTTTTATTTTTCTATGACACAATAAAAGCTATTCATAGTTTTTAATTGCCTACACCTAAAGAATTTCTAAAAAATGACACCGCAAATTTTCTATCTAAATGCTATGTTAAACTAGAATTAAGATCATGTTAAAGTAATAACTAAGGCAATTTACTCATTTTAAGTAAATTACAAATAGAAACATAAGCACCACATTTTCATTTCCTCTGAAACAAGTACTATTACCCATAAAAAAGTCAGATTCAAGTGTAAGGTGGAAATTAAAATATCAAGCATTGCTGCAGAAATGCACCAAAGGAGCAACTATGGACTTAAACCTCCTCAGGTTATAAATGGTTTATATGGCCCCAGACAGTACTAGAACAAGCTGTCGTTTACATGGGGATCTGAGCCCCTGATCACCTTGTGGTGTGATTTCTTTCCTTCTCCTTAGATAAGAGGTCTCTGGGACCACGTGCAGGTCTGATAAAACATTATTCCTTAAAAAAACCCAAAAAACCAAACAAAGACAAGCAAGCAAAAAAAAAAATAACTGAGCAAAATGGTGGTGACAATGATTGTATTTCCCACTGTATCAGTCACTAGTAAGTAGGAAAGAAGCTAAAAATGACATTTGGGGAAAAAACACTTCATATACCAGTGTTTTGAGGAGTAAAGGGAGTGGCTAGATCCAAGTTTGAGGAAGCAGTAGACAAATTTCAGTTTGTGGGATTCTCCAGCTACAACCAAAGTGTGGGCTGCAAAGCTGCAAATGGGGAACAGGAACAATATACCAGAAACCAAAGGGTGAAATGACATCCCAGTGACTCTACCAGGGCCTTCAAATGCCTCCACAGGACTGGCTGATGTAAAAATTTACACCTTATTTATGCCCTTAAGCAGGTTAGCAGTGTAGTCTCCAGACATTTGATTCAACCTTGACTTCAGCAGTGCATCCTGATGTCCCTGACCATGGCAGGGGGTTGGACAAGATGATCTTTCAAGGTCCTTTCCAACCCAAATCATTCCATGATTCTATGTTTCTGTTCTTAGCATCTGGTCTATTTGCTTTATAAGAAAACCCACTGTAGCCAGTATCCATCCCAGAGACCTGTGAGGGCAGCCCAAAAGTGAAGAGCAAAGATAGTTCCACGGGGAAGCAAAGGTGGCTGAGAAGACTTTTCCATAGCAGTAGCCCACAAGGAGCACACTGCCAACCCAACATTAAAACTCACTCTAGTTATGCTTGCAAAACAGATGGAAGCTGACGTGCTGCCTGGAAAGTACTGGTGTTCTCTCAAGGCACTGTTATTATGTAGATAAGAAATGGAAAAGTATGTTGTTTACTATAAGCTCTGCTTCAAGGACACTTTTTTTAGTCATGTCTTACTATCTAATTAATAATCACATTGAAGTTGTTGTGCTGAATGAAGGCTGGAGAAGGCAAGCAGCTGTAATGCAGACCTCTGAAACTGGAAGCTAAGAATATTTTTTTCGTATTTCAGAAGCAAAGATCTTTTATCAAGATTGGCAGCAAAATTTGTATTTCTTATTTTGTAGCACTAGAAGAGCAAGAGCAACACTGGAATAACCAGATGAAGAAAAAAATTCTGGCATTAGAAAATCTCGTTCATTATTTGTGTGGGATGTTATATTTAAGGTCATGGAAGCCATTTTACTCTGGATATTTTATATTTGCATCATTGGCACACGCAGATATAAAGCCTCAAAATCAGTATTTGGTGCTTTTATTTTGTGGGGCAAGCAAAATACCACTCAAAACTTGCTGTTTATAAAAGTTACAATAGTAAAATATTTCTCCATTGCAAATATTCTTCAGTTACTAAGTCATTTATAGGAATACTGTAATACACCATTTGACTAACATGGAGGTGGAGGTTTCATAAAGTATTACTGAAAGCTAAGTGAAAAACAATTCAGTTATAAAAATTCATTTGAACATAACAAAAGGAATGTTCCTGGAAGAAAATCATTACAGTGCAGATGGTGACCTGCTTGTAAAATGTATGATTAGCTAAGGCAAAATTTAGAACAACACTACTTGCTTCTTTCCTTTGAGAGAAAATCATCGGCTTTGAAAGACTTTGCTAAAAGAGGCTGAAGCATTTCAATATCACTCTGGTAAAATGAATTCTTTAACAAGCTTATGATGCCTGAACTCTTTGTCCAAGGAAACAGGTCATTCTTAGGCTGGACAGAGTAGGTGGAGGCTAATTTACAAGCTGATCCCAAGGCAGGCTATCAAGCATCCCAGAAGCCATTTCAAGCCAAGATGAAGCATGTCCATGGGCATGCTTCTAACTGGCACTTGGCAAAAGCCACCCCTGCAGCTACACTGATGCGGCACGTCCCATGTGCTGAAGTGCACCTCACAGCACCTGTCCCAGGGCAAAGGGCTCTCTCCTGCTCTGCACCACACCAGCTTTATTCCCAAAAGAGTTTTGTGCATGGGATGATGACCACAAGCACAATCACAAGCTCCTGGAGAGTCTGCAAGCACCACTAAGACGGATTGCTCCTGGAGGTGCTGGGTTTTGCTTCATGAAGGTGCCTCTGCTTCTTGCTAGCCAAGGCAAGCATTGGTCCTCAGTGTGGCCAGAGGGCAAGGATGGAGCAGGTACTGTAACTCCTTCGGCAGAGGGATTGTCTTTGATGTTTGCGGTTGCCCTTTATCTTCTTTTCATTGCTACTGCTGCCTGTCATTATATATAATTTCCTTATCGAATATTTTGCTTTGTGGTTTAGTCAAAATAGATGCAATCAGCAATACTTAGTTTAGCCTGACAAAGATGTTTAAGGAGGCTCACTGCTGGGCCACATGTATGTTGCAATATATAAAACCTATAACATAAACCCAGCTAAATGGGAGAAACGATAAAAAGGCAAGAAAATGAGTAAGAAAAGCAGACATAACGAGACAGGTAAATCGATTCACTTTGAACTCATTGTTTCTGCTACTCTGAAGGTTTTGTGGTCCTTCTGGCTGTTCCACCTACCCTCCCTGCAGCTTGACAGCTTCCACCACAGCAGGTGGCTCGTGCTATGCGAGTTTATGCAAAGATCAAGGGCTTGAGGGATTGAGAGTCTCCTGAGTAATTCCAGATTTGCTGGGGTAACTTCAGCTACACTGAGAGATGAGAATTTGATCCTCTGTCCTTAAAAGAGATTAGTTTTACGAAGGAGTTATGCAATTCAGAGAAATAAAGGCTGTGGTCCCACATTCTTCTTCTCCTGTTTTACTGTATTTAGCCAGCCTGTCATACTGTGGTTGTATGTGATAAACAACTGAAATGTTCGAGTCTACCCAGGGCATTTTATAGTGCAAGGGCGTGCACGGGCAATTGCTGCTTCCATATATGATGCAGTGTTTTCAAACACTGTGACACCAGTGCCAAAAGTCAGTATGCTGAAAAGAAATGCACCAGCACCTAAACTAAGTAATTAAAATGTTCTGTATTGCAAAAATCCCATCAATCTCAAAATTTAAGGCTGCTCTCACAGCTGTTCATGCTTGATGAATTCCCATAATCTCTTAAATAGGCTTTCTCCGCATATCTTTGCACAACACAGTCAGGGCATTAAGTTTCTATCATTCCAACAACACCAAGATTTTTCCTTCAGTCTTTTCAACAGTGGATGATATATGTTTGCTGCATATCATCACCATCTTTCTGAGCTTTCTGAGCTTTACTGAAGCATGCTACAAAATCCCAGAGTTACCTTCTTACAAATGTATTTTTGTTTCACTAACCTCTGTAAAAAAGAAAAAAAAGAACAAAAGAAAAAAAAAAGAGCAAGAAACTCTACTAGAGCTCATCTTTGACTTTCTTTTCTACAAAGAGGATTTCCCCCCTTTGCTTACAAGAGGTGACACCTCCTTCACCTGAAAAATGGATATGATTCTTAGTGAATCCCATGACAACACAGAAAGGCAAAACAGAGCTGCAATATGACACCACTTCCTTCAACTTAATGCTTTTGAGCTTACATCCAGGAGACTGAAATATGGGCGAGGTCATCCACACAGGAGACCCAGAGACCTCATGGAGAAGGGATGGTGCTGAAAACAGGTAGCTGGCAGGTGCCACCTGTGGTGCCACCCCTCTGGGACCTAGCAGCAGAGAAGCACAAACTTGCATCTCCTTCCTCCCTCCTGCCCTCCTGCTCCCCATCGCAGCCCTGACCTCCCTGCTGGCAACCACAAGGACTTTTCTTCAGGGAAAGACTGTCCCTCTCCATGAATCCAGAACACAAAACCCACAGACACGCAGTACCAGCTCCTTGCTGCAGTTCTGCCACAAGTGACCTGATGGTAATGAAGTGAGGACTTGCAACAAAATGGAAATGGAAACAATGAAGTTTTATGCCCTGGAACAAGTTATTAATTGTAGGCAAGCCATGCTGTAAGCATAGTAACTTGAGACCAGATAGACATTATTACTAACAATCTGATCCAACGCCATGCCCTAAATCTGAGGCTAATCATGAAAATATTTCTCTCACACCCACTCACTACAACAACAAACTCAGCCAAGTGTAATAAATTACCCTTTTTTTGTTGATCTGCCTATGTCCAGAGTTTGCTGCCTTTCTGCTAAGATCATTCCAACAAGAACAGCGTAAATACTTCTCTAGCTGCCACATTATCAGTAATTGCACTTCTTGAGAGTTATTTTGCCTGCTTTTTACCACCAAGGAAGATATTAATAGATAAACAGAAACAGTGAAAAGAAGAAAAAAGATCAATGCATTAAAAATTGAGCACAACCAGGTCTTTTAAGTAAACATATGTACTCCAGCCTCCCGCTGGTAATACACAATTTTCTGGAAGGGTTCCACACTTCACATGAAAGTGTTAGCCTTAATGTGTGCCAGCTTAACTTTCCAGCACAGCTCCTCTGTCCCACTGTGGTCCCAGGCCCCAGCCAGCTCTCCAAGCTCACAGAGTAGCTGTGCCTGATCTCCTGCCTCTGTCTCCTCCCCTGGTCTGTTCTGACCATGCTTTATCTCATCCATGGGCATCCCACGCATGCTCAGGCCCAAGGCAATGAGGTCAGTGAGCATCATGAAGCTCAGGTTCACCAAACCCGCCGTGCTTTACCCACTGCTGCTCTCATGGCCTTTTCCATGATGGTCCAGCCAATAAGAGTTTTCTCCTCTCAAAACCAGTCCTCAACTATTTTCATTGTCCCTTCTCCTCTTGAGAGGATTGGTTTGTGACTGTAACAATTCAATAAATTCACCAAACGTCCTCAAAAGCTTTTGTCAGAGCTTGTCCCAGCCTGGACAAATGTTATTTAGCAACTCCCTTTTACAGAGCTTTTCCCCCTGAATTTAAAAGCAATCACTCATTTTGGATGTTTCAGGTGCTCAAGTAACAAAAACGGAATTAGTGGGGAAATGTGCTACAGTGAAAAACAGTTGGGTGTATGAAATGCATTATGAAGGTTAATCACCTGCCAGTTAGCACAAGCAGATCTTTCATAGCATTACACTGTCTGTAGTAACATAAAATGCAGTGTTGGAATGCAGCAAATGCACCAAAATACCACAAAAGAACATTTCCATATCCATGAATACATATTTTCCATCCCAAATGAAACTACTGCTTCCTTGAAAGAAACAGATGTTATGGCAAAGCTGGCTTCTCTTTTAGACTGATGGGTTTTGTCAATTTAAAAATTTTTAGCTGGTATTCAATGATATGATTTTTATCAGTCACTGCTTTACCATGGAAATGGAAGGAAAAAAAATCTTCCCAAGATGATGAATCTTAATCACAGCAGGGAAAACGAGTATTTTATGCTACTTCTGTCAAAGCAGTGACAAAATTATGAGAAAATAAACTGAGGTAGACTGGCAGCTCAATTACACAGCATCACTGAAAGCAAAAATTTTATGATTTAAAATATAACATTGCTCAGTACTCTACTTTGGGCTAAATTGATACGGCAAGAAAATTTTAAAACTCTTAATGTTCTCATTTTATTGTATTTCCCCTTTGAAATTCCTAACCATTCACGGCTGAGTAGTAACACAGTGGCCAGGAAGTATGCCTAAAATATTATCAAAGCAATATTACTTTTCCATTTGTCACTTGCAATAAAGTGAGATGATATACTAAGATATCATCTTAGTTTTTGTGGTAGCTGTTTTGTTAGCTGGTTTGTGGTAGAAAAAGCCTTTAGTCCCACACACAGAATTGCAGCACACAGTTGGCTCACACAGCATGAAACGTCAACTCTTTCCAGGCCAAGCAGATGCAAAGACAGGGGGCTTTAGCACTGGAGTCTTAAAAGTGCAGTGTTGCCTGCCTAACCTTGCATGCTAAGCACCAAGAGCCATGTGAATGACATCAATTTTAACAGATGTACTCTGAAATTTGCTAGTGATGATCTACATTTCACTATGGACCCTTTCAGTCCTAATCCAATCATAGCAAAGACTATGAAAATACACCTAGGAAGAGCCTTTGATCATGGGTGGTTCCATGCTCCATGATATTCATCCTGCACACTGCTGGATAAGACAGCAGTAGAAACTTGATCCAGGCCAGGAACAGACACACAATTACATTTTTGTTGAATAAGCCAAATCATTATACTTTTATGCAGGCTGCAGAAGGCCAGAACAACATCTGATACAGAGAAATCTTGCTGGCATAAGGTTAACTCCTAAATATTGAAAGAGCAGAAGTCAACATTGACAAGTGCTTTGCTCCACATGGCCACAGCATTTCTGATCTGATAACCAGGACCAAAAAGTTAGATGGATTTGTGATAGGCCCTGCATTCACTATGAGGAAAACAAATCTTGTAAGAAAGAAATGGTTAACCAAGGAGTGATCTTGCCTTTGGGAAAGTTACTAAGGTGTTCAATATACTGCCTGTGTTTTCCATAACTAGTCCAGACTTTATTTCATAAAAGTCTTATGAAACTAGAACTGCTCAGTCAGAAAAGAAACAGAAACTTGAATTTTAGAAATATGCAGAATCAAGGAAATGAAGATTTGACCAACAAGTGGGAGAGATGGGGAGGACCTGCCATAGCCATTCATCCTCCTTGTGTGCTCACTCAGGTCTGTGGGAGACAAAACAGTGTCCTCTACTTTCCCTATAATGAAAATTGTTTCAGACTGATCTCTCTTTTCACTAAAAGTCGGAGTGGAGCCTAATGCTCTTTAACACAACTATTAACATGTTACTAAGTCCTCAAACAGCATATTTTTAAGGAGATTTCAGATAGGAGTTACCATTCCCTGGAGCAGCCTAAGATCACTGTTAATGTTCAGTTCTTGTCAGTCATCCTCCATACATCAACACTAACAGAGCTAAAAATAGCAACATAATTTTGGAGAAGGATATTCTCCAATGTAAACAGTTTATAAATTAAGGGAGGTTTTTAGATTGGGTATATACCATCAGCAGAGCCAGTTAAGTATGGCACAAAGTAAATTGTCCATGAAAACAGAAGAAAACCTTCCATATTTTCTCAGCCTGCTAGAAAGAAAGAAAAATTACTGAAATTGTTCTTTTTTCTGTGTCTGTTTAAAGTGTCATTGGACTGAACTCTGGATAATATCCAGGAATCTGGAGCCTCCTCTTTGACTAAATGCATATTTTCTAGAATGGAGCTGGAATTAGCATAAAACTTCATGTTTCAGATAACGTGACTTTAAGTTACAAGCAATATATTACAAAATACTCAAAAATTACCCCTCCCCTGCTAAAAAAAAAAAAAAAAAAGCCTTTAGTAGTAATAGTTGGTAGTTGAAATGCACAGAACACATATACAGATTTTTATCTGCGGTATGATCAGTCCAAACTACAAATCCGAAGACTGTCTTCTAGTAAACATCCCACCTTGCCATAACTTCCCCAGGGGGGCATATCCATGTTACTTCTAAGACACAGGCAGAGCAGCATGTGGTGGAACAGAAGAAACATATGGTTTGTGGTTCTTGCCTATGCCCTATTTGACAGTCGTGGGTTTAATAAAAGCTGGTTGGCTTAGGTTAAATTACTGGTGCAAAACCAATCAGACATAGTTGGCCATGTGCACATGTCCTCATGGGCAGGGATCCCTATGCATGGGGAGGGGTGTGTGTGTGTGTAGGAAATGTCTGTGTGTGGTACGTGTGAACGCTCTCTGTTCTTGCTGCTGCTAAAGGAGAGGTCCAAGGTAAAAGACAGCAGTCACTGAACCACAGGGAGAAACAAGGCTAGGCAAAGGAAAAGATAATGAAGAAAAAAAGAAGGGAAATTGGAATACAGAATAAAGGGAGGAAATGAAAAGCTGACGGTACGCATAGCAGAAGGATAAATCTGTGGCTAACGTACAGGACAAAGAGTCCTTGCCAAGCACCATGTGTAACCACAGTCACATCTTCCCATATTATTTCAGTTAACACATCTGCCAAGCGAGGCAAATACCGAGCTAACGCAGGTAGGAAGGATTGCAGAAAGTCCTGCGAGTAACGCTGCTGACTTGCTGTTAGCACAAAATGAACGAAAGGTGTCCCAACCTTTTTGGTTCAAAAGCCAAATAAAGCCCATTATTTTGAAGAGGTCAGAGCTACAATGAACACCTGCTGACAAGACATCTGCCTTGTTTCGATCGGCACCCCTAAATCACCTGGGAGGGGGTAGCCATGGGGAGGCAGGGGAATCATTGCTGCTTGGGAGGGACCTCGGGTGACAGGAGCCAGTGGGGACAAGTAAAAGCAGTCCCCAGCCCGTCCATTCTCAGTGGGACCAGCAGATATTCCTAGCTGCTCACACTCAGCTTCTCCTTTCCTTCTCCTGACACCACTCAGGGTGGTACAACTCAAAGCAATCACCTACAAAAATCTCCCTTTGGCTCTCTTAGCTACTTCCACAGAGAGGCAAGAGTTGGAGGAGGCCAAAGCCCCTTCTCCCTCTGTTCCACCCAGTACAGCAGGAGGGCAGCTGAGCTGGGCAGGGTATGAGCTCCCAGCTCACACTGTGGCCACAGCTGTAAGCCCAGCAGCAGCCACACAAGTGCCAACACCCTGCTTTATGCTTTTCCCAGGAAGGACTCCTCCAGTGCAGTTTGGGAATCTCATTTTGTACACAATGAAGTGCAGTTTTTCCTCCTAAACAAAGTTGTCCAAAGGTGCCAAAAGTGACAACCACCCAGTCCTAAGTAAAGGAAGCCCCAGGCAACCCAATAATATTTGCTCACTTCCACTGCAATCCCAAAAATAGCTGTTGCTCCAGAAACTACTTCAGGCCTCTTCAGAGCAGCTGGTGGATCTGAAAGCTGTCCTTTACTTTTCCAGGGTATCTCTGCTGACCTAGCCACCACCCCAGTCTCCTAATTTGGTAGCGATCCTCTGGCTTCTCCTGCTGTGGGCTGTGTGTTTGCTTGCAGACCAAGGAAACTGCTGCCAGGCAAGGATCTGTCTCAGCACAGCTAAGGGCAGTGGAGGTGTATTTCTAGGATGATGAAACCTGCACCCCAGACACCTCGGGCCCACAGGCAGTAAAAGAGTAAGCAAGCATGAGAAGAGAATGAGTGGTTGGGAATGGCCCAGGCCACAAACAAGCCCCGTAATAAAAAAACCTGCAGCACTGATACCTAATTTTGCCTCACAAAACATAGTTCTTTAACATTCTGGGGACAGACACATCCTCCTCCATCTCCCCAGTTCACCCCTTGGTTCAGGGAAGCTCCTGTCTCTCAGGCACACATGCTAGCTAGTGAATTACGGGGCTTACATCTAAGCTGGCCTGAAAAAAGGCTGACATGGAAAACACTCCAAATTTTCAGCCAGGGTGTCACAGCACTGAATTGGGTAGAGCAAGACCCTGAACCTGGCTCCTCATACCCAGATGATGGGGTGGGAGAGGTCCATCACTAGTAATTCATATGGGGAGTTTTGCTCTCATATCAGTATTTGCCAGTAGGAATCCTACCTTAGATCCAAAAAAATACACAGTTTATTGTGTATTTCTGCTTGTATAATTAGAAATTTCTGATACAAAATATATTTTAAAAAATTTCCAGGCATCTCTACAAAAGTTTCTCCTTTTGTACTCACAGCCCCTAGCATGCACTCTATAAGTGTGCAATAGCTTCAGAGTGAGAGTAAATTTCAGTGTGCTTCTCCTGTAAAAAGCATATACAAACACAAAAGCAGAAGGGAATCCTCCCTACATTTCAGCTGCAAGGACCCTCTATGCAAGTACTGAAAAGTAACTGCAAAGAGTCCTGTTTCCCCCATAGGATGGAAACACATAAATTCCAAATAATTCAAGGTGAGCCAAAGGGAAAAATCGCCCAGGCGGGATAAAAAATCCCAGCTGCATGCTGACCGCAATAGAAATCAAGACAACTATTCAAAGAGCTGTGCCAGGCATCCAGATGCTGCTGCTGGCATCAGAAGATCTTCCACAGTCCGATAGCAGCTGGTTCCAGGGATGGCAGCCAAAGCCTGCACATAAATTAGAGAAAAGGAGAGAGAGGGAGAGAATTGACAGCTCACCACCCGATCAGCATCATTCCTTCTATACAGGCATATGCATGTTAGTTACTAATCATTTTTATATTAAAAGAACCAAGATTGATACCAGAGCCTATGACCTTGCAATGAATAGGACTGACACCTGAAAAAACCTCACTGCTCATGTAGGCAGGGCCACTGCAGACAATTATTTGGGATACCTGGATGAGAAAGAAAAAGTGCTTGAGAGCATGGAGCCAGAGCCTTCCCTCAAGCTTTTCACTATTTCTGCAGAGTGTTCTGTTTTAAAATGTTCACTTCTTTGATTACTGGAGCAATCAGAGCTTTTCAAATATTCTGTGCATCTGTACCTATCCCCCTTCACCTCAAACTGCTGCTCACCTTCTGCTGCTGACACCCTCCTTCAGCCTCATGGTGCACACTTTGGGCACTGCACCAAGAAATTGTCTCAAACTGAATGGCTGTTAGGTATCAAGAAATTGGAGGCAACTTGAAATGCCCCTATAATTAACTGTCCCCAAGGTTTGCTTCCCAGCCAGTTTAAAGCACGTTTGTGGCTCAGAAGACAAATATTGTATATACTCCCTACACTCCCAGCGAGTTGAGACTGATGAAACAAGTCACCAAAGTGTAGGAGCTTAGGTTTCCCCTCTACTCCACTCTGCCTCTCTGCTTTTCTCTGGTGAGATCCCAGCTGCAGTACTGTGTCCAGCTCTGGGGGCCCCAGCACAAGACTGACATGGTCCTGTTGGAGTGGGTCCAGAAGGCTGGAGCCCCTCTCCTATGAAGACAGGCGGGAGAGCTGGATTTATTCAGCCTGGAGAAGAGGTTTCAGGGAAACCTCATAGCACCTTCCAGTACCTGAAGGGGGCTACAAGACAGCTGGGCAGGGACTTTTCCCATGGGCATGTAGTAACAGTTTTAAAAGGAAAGAGGCAAAGTTGAGACTGGACATACAGAAGTAATGTTTTATGATGAGTGTGATGAGACACTGAAACAGGTTTCACTGCTGTAGATGCTGCAATCCTAGCAGTGTTCAAGGCCAGGCTGGATGGAGCTTTTAGCAACCTGGTCTAGTGGAAGGTGTCCCTGCCCATGGGATCTTTAAGAGACCTTCAACCCAAACCATTCTTTGGTCCTGTGATTCCAAGTAGCATGTGGAATTGGCAAATAGAAGTAACGACTGACAGAGAGTAACTCAAAAGATCTGAGTCAGGTTACTGCTCCTGGACACATTTCAAGTAGCCAGAGTTCAGTCACTGCTGTGACATGTGGTAGAAAACAACTGTTGTGGTTTACATACAGATGGTGACAATTAACTATGACACTATACTCAAGTTACATAGGATAGAATGAATTAAGATGGAGCATCACCACGAGGAAGAAAATGCTCTCTGACATGAAAAGGTTACAGAGGGAAAACTTGCAGAATGGACAGAGTTGGATTGCAACTCAGCCAGAGGATCCCGTTCCCAGGCCTTTGCTAATAGCAGCAGTAAATCTAATTCTCAGGAGACAGATAAGCTTGTCCTTAATAAGGGATGTGAACTGTATTAGCTACAGGATGCATGTTCCTCTCTCTTACATGGAGAAAGGGATGCAACAAATGCATTGTTCCTGGTAATGTCCTTAGCTATCAAATGACCCAAAAACAATATGGCGATTTTTATTTTTCAGTAACTCTCACTAATATTTCTGTTAATGTCTCCATTAAAATTAAGATCCTGAAATCCTTCACCCAACCAGAACAGACCACAGGTCCAGCCTGGCCCAGTGCCAGGTCCCCAGTCCCTGGAGACACCCAGAGAGAAGAACAAGTGGACGCACTTCTGTCCACCCCCCGAGAGAGGAGCCTCTCCAGCTGCCTCCACATTGCCAGCACTGTAGGGGCTGGTGTGCAGAGAAGAGGACCTGGCCCTATATACCTGTTTGGGGGTGTTATTTTGGAACAGATAAGACTCAGTGTCCCTTTGCACATTGAAAACATTAGGTGTGCTTCCGAATTGCATCTTCTGGCTGAGTTTCACCTAAAACAACTTCAGCTTGAGGGCTCTGGGACTACTCCTGGGCAAACCAAGCACAGGAGGCAGGGATGGATCAGGCAACTGCTTCAAAAATTTTTTCTGGTTGTTCCTTGTTCCTTCTCTATAACTCCTAATTTTTTTTTTCTTTTTTGACAGCTACTGAACTGTGTCTACAAAATTATCTGTTATAAACCTAAGATCTTATTCCTAAGGCACAGCAGATTGCTTAGACCCACTATCAGCAGTGAAAAATTAGATACTAGAAATCTGAACCATGCCCAGCTTTTTCTTTTTTATGTTCTTTTAAGGATCAGATCACAATTATGGACAAATATATCCCATCTCCAAAACCACAATTAATCCCTCCATTGGATTTTCTCTCAACATTCCTGATCACCAGTGAGCTTCAAATGAACTACTTATTTGACTAAGTATCTCCGAGGAAGAAGTTATTTTCTCCACTTTGCAGAACAAAAATGTTATGGTTGGAGGCACTGGGCAAGCCAGTGTGGTGAAAAGCAGGAAGAGTAATTGTACTCTTACAAATAAGTTCATCACCTAAGTAAGTCTGGCTGTGGCATCTCTACAGGACTGAAAGGAAGCCACCAGAGAAGTTTCCCAAGCTCCAACTGCCCCAGGCTAAATAATCCAGTCTCGGAAAAAGAGGGTCCTCAAGTCAGAGGCAACATGTGTGGTTCATCACAGCTCCAAGGGGTCCCTGGAGCAAAGGGCTAAGGTATGCCAGTGATCCCAGTTGCACAACACGGAAGAGGCCCCATTAGAGATGACAAAAATCATATCTCACCAGCTCTTTGTGGGTCCTGCCTGCGTGCTTCAAGTGCATTTGTTTTCTTTCTTGACCAAACCTGATCCTTATAAAAGTCATTATAAATCAACCCTGGCCTAGAATGTTGTTCTGCTAAAAATACACGCGCTCTTCAGTTCCTCTTCTGCCTGCTCAGCAAAATAACACACTGCTGCTGGAGATGCGAGGACAGTGTGCCTGGTCAGGCTGAATGAACAGACAGGTGAGAAAGGGGACAGACATTCCTGACTTTAGGATCATCCTAGTTGGAACATCTCCTGCCTCAGTCCCATGGACTCTTGAGGTGGTGACTTCACAACAGACAAACTGTACTGGAGATGGAGATGTGGTCCTCAAGGGAGTCAGCCAGTAATCCCATCTTGTCAAGCATCTCCTGGAGCCTGTCTTCCTTTGGTAAGAATTCATCCCACCTAAACTGCTCCAGAAACCATCAACTTCTTCAACTGATAGGATTGATCTAATAAACTTACATTTCTATTTCGAATTCATACTAGTCTTAACAAGAATTTAAAATTCTTGAGAGTATTCCTCTGCATATATACAGTAATTTATGTGGATTATACATGATAGAGAAGTTTCTTACAATAGTTTCCCCTTTGTTTATCATGTCCTGAATAAGTCATTTGCTGGCCCTTGCCCAGAAATAACAGAACTATTCCCATGTTAATACTGATAAAGCTTTCCTTCAAATCATCCTGGATTTTCTTCTCTATTTGATATTATATACACCAGAAAAAAACATGGACAGATACATTAAAATGTACTAAATTAAGGAATTTAAAAGGAACAGGAAATAGGTTTACTGCAACTTTATATAATGAAAACAAAATGTGGTCACATCAAGGCAAAGTCCAGAACAAGAAGTCAGTCAACTCAGCATGAAATTAAACAAATATGCAAGGAAGAAGTTCTACAAGAAGGTCCATATTTCATCCAAGGATTCAAGTTCAGAGGGGAGGCAAGGTGACAGCTCAGGGCCCATAAACCTTCTTGCATGCATAGAGAGTAGGAACTGGTTGTCAACAGAGGTAACAAAAAGCATCTTGCAATATCCTACAGAACAAACTGGGTATTGGTGGCAGCTTGCTGAAGCAAGTGTTCAGGGACTGCAAGAGATGAATATCTCTATCTCTAATCTGCAGACTCCAGGATTTTGATATTCATTTTGCTGTCTCACCTTTGAGCTGGGATCTAAAAGGAGGTAGAGAAAAATGAGAAAACATCAATCCACTCAATTTCCCTTTTCAGTAAGGCCATTCTGGAAGATTAACTGCAGCCCACTTTCAATACAAGAAATCAAAGGATTGTGCAGAAAGGGTTGAGGAGAGTAACTGAAATAATCCAATAATTGGATTCAAACATTGGATCCAGCTCTCAAATCTAATGCCCAACCCAAAAAAATGAAGAAAAAAAGAGCAAAGCAAGGGCAATTAAGGAAAACCAATGTCATATATTGCCTGAATATTCCAGGCATAGGCCTAGTTATTTATGAATATACATAGTTTTGACTAGATGTCCAACTACCATGTAAAAATGATGATGATTACTCTAATGAAACTTTGTTCACTACAGCATAAATGCCAAACAAAGGTACAATATTCCACATATATTTCTTTCTATTATTTTGTTAGGAATTTATTTTAAAATGGAATCAACCCAAACAAACAGCTGCCAAGAATCTTTTCCAGTATTATGAGCAATCTGCTTCTAATATTTACCAGATTGTGGGTTTGCGTTTAGAGAAAAGGAAAAAAAGAAAAGAAGTCCTGTGTTTGGATACAAGAAGTCACATGCAAAATGCTATGTGTTACCTCTTGCTGCATCATCCCCTATGCTGTACAGGTAAATTCCTCTTCCATTAGAAACATCTGCATCCCATTCAGAGGATGAGAGACCAGCCCAGTGTTTCCCTCAGACAGCAATGGCACTTATCCCAGGACAAGCAGGTGATTTTCTTCAGTCTGCAGCATTTCATGATGGCATTGTTCCCTACCACTGCTTATCTTCCAGCTGCAAGTGATAGCCTTTCAAATTTTGAACCAAATAAATCAGAATTAAGATATTACCTGATCCTCTATATTTTTAGAACTAGGTCAATAGTTATTTTATTCCCGGAGCCAAAGAAGTTTGAGCAAGACAAACTGCATCAATCAGTACAAAATGTATTCATTAGTTTTGCATGTGTATTGGCTTAGATGTTTAGTCTGGCTTCACCACTTCAGTACTGAAATGAAATACATTATGCTGAAGCAGATAATCTTATTAGATTTTGACCTTCACTACTAACTCTGTCTAGTTAATTTGCTGTATGAGAAATGTAAGTTACACGTCTGGTCAGAGGTGTGCATATGACCCATAAAACCATATGCATTTCTGACCCATAAAACCAAATTTCTGCTTTTGCGTGTTAATTGTGTCAGAAAAAGAAACCGCAATGGAACTGTGCATTTGTCTGATAAAGCCCAACTCTCTTAAAAAACCATGCAGTGCCCTTTCCCCTTCTACACAATACAATCAATGAAAAGATAGTTTCTTTGGTAACACTTCCCAGCCCTATCCTGTCAACACTTAGCCTGAAAAACCTGTTGGTCACAGTATTTTCTCCACTCTTGTGGAGAATCACTTGTTCTGATTTTGTCCTGCTTTCCTAACGCTTTTCCCTTAACCACTCATGTTTTTAACATACCATCTTCCCATCCCAGGAATGGTTATCAGATGACAGGGAATACCTATTCTGCCTTAAAGTTAAGCCTCTGCCAGACAAAGGACATAATTTTGGGGACCAGGAGCCTCTCAAGCTTTTGTCTCTTTTTATAATGCCCTTCTTAGCTTTACTATGAATAAGATAAATCAAACATTTAGTTAGGTCATCCAGTCCACAATAACACATCTTCTATTCAGCATAAAAAGGCTAAGGGGAAAAAAGGGATCTAATTTTCAAACAGGCTATGTACCTGACATCTGGAGCCAATGTATCTAACAAAAATTGATGTGTTCATTTGCTTTTAATGCATTTAATTGTGTACTAATGAAAAAAAAAATCACAAGTTGATTTATTTCAACCACAAGATGCTGGGGTAGATACTGGAACAGTTGGCCTCAACAGAGGTCAACCTGAATCATCATGTTCCATTCTTACCTTAAAGTCTAATACATTAATCTGGATACAGCAGAAATGAATCTGAAGAACACACACGGAAATGTTCTTTATGTATCTGCATCTGCATTTGAAAAAACGAAAAATGCTAAAGCATAAATATATACTGTTGTCTATTGCCAGTCTATTGCAAAACACACATTTCAGTCTTCTAAAGTCTCAGTGCAGAAAGATCTCAGATAGGATGGGAACTGGTGTAACTCTTCTAATTTGTAAAGAAGTTTATTTAACATTTAAAGATTTGATGTCTCCTCTGTGATTTTTCTGTTATGTTCACACGCATTATTGCCCTTCTGTAAAAATAACTTTATTTATTTTTAAAATATCAACTCTGTATGATGAACAAAAATAACAGTGTCTCAACGGGATTTCCTGCCACCCCAATTCCAATGCCAAAAGATGTGGAAGAACAAATCAGTAACAACTGGATTTGTGCTCAGATTTCACAAACACGATGAGAAAAGGGTGACAATGGAGACTGTATTTCATCAACCTAACTGCTCTCATCTAACATAAATATTAAAAATTTTTCCTGGCATCCCTCATTAAATAATCACTATAGGTCTTCTCCATCCTGCATTCAATTAACCAAAGAAACCTCAAGTTCAGTTAAATTCACCCTGAATTACAGAAAGTCAAAAGTGCTTTTAGGTGGTGCAGTGACAGTTTGTAGTCCAGTGGGGAAAGCTTTGGCACTTGGATAGCCCTCTACATGCAACTTTCCTCTTCCTGGTTTGTGAACAATACCCTGGGAGGCATCGTAGTAGGGAACTGGACCTCTTCTGCTTTGTTGTATGTACCAAAATGGCAGTAAAGAATAACCATTCAAGGGTTTTTAGAAAATAAGAACAAAGACTGAACACTGTGAAAATGAGAGCAAACTACAAAAACTTCAGTTCACAATTAATAAATTAAACTCCCTGTTTTAGATCAGCTGATACTGCAGCACAAACTTAACTTGATAACAAAGGTCAGGAGATCCTACTGTGAACAGATGCATCAGGAATAAGGTAAGGAAATGCTACTGTCAGTTTTGGAGCTCCTTTATACAAATCCACCATCAGAAGTATATAAAAAGCACAATCAAGGAGGAAAATCAACCTGCAAGTATCACATTTCTAGAACTTTTAAATTCAATTCTTTACAATAAACTGCTGGAACTTGAACTGCGTTACTATTTGCCTGAAGCACTATAAAAGAGCCTTATGTGTCTTTGACTCCAAATGAAACTACTGAACCTCAGGAAGAAAAGAGGAAAAAGAAAAAAGAGAGAAACATTTCTGGCATAACATTCTGTTCAGAAGCTGGCAAAGTTGAACGCCTTAATGGACTATGGTAAGCATCCTGTAACAACTTGGCATACCTGGGGGTCCATGAGAAGACTGCTTAAGGTAGAAGTTCAGGCAGTGAACTTCACAAAATGCCTTCTGTAGACATTCAGCCTGGGGTGTGGGAGTAGTCTTTTAAAGCTGGTAACGTGCTCCATAGGCTATTGATTTCCACAATTATTTTGGACTAAATATGTGTCAGTAACAGACAGAAAGCTGCTTCCAACTACTATGAAGAGCAATTAAACAGGAAGGCAGCAGAGATCCAAGAACCATTTTCTTGATTCCCTTATTGACCGTGTGATAGGAAAGCCACAAAAAACTAATCACGCTGGGCTGTAAAGACAAATGTCTTAATATCAACTGTAAATGTCTGGGTTTATTTAGTACCCAGAAATGTGATGAATCCCCAGTAGATATATTAATTGCTGCAGGAATTTAGATGAATTCCTACATGAATGTCCTTCAGCAGTGTCACTCTTTGTCCTTTCTTTGCTGGCTGTTGAGGTTGCAAATACTTAGGGCAGGGGAAGAAAATAAATCCCACTATCTCCTGATCTGGAAGGATCTGAAGCAGAGCAGTAAACAGGCTCAGACAGTTGCCGTCTCCTCTGTCTCACAAACTCTCAGCAAACATTAGCCTATAGCATCTGATAGCAAATTCTGAAATTGAGAAATATATATAGATAGCAGGAGATTTAAAATATTTACATTACAGTTTTCATATTGAATTTCCTCTACTGAAGTATTACATTAGTTAGAAACCAAGACCATTTACACACACACAAAATCCAGCCGTTGTATTTGGACAGCCATTTCTAAAGCAGTTAGTGTGAGCTCGGTTCTACAGGGAATATTCTTCATCTCTCCTAAAGTTTAGTTTTAAAAAGTTATAGTAAAAGCTGTTGGATTTTTTTTAGAGTAACAACTGGTGTACCCTTTGAAATGGCTTATTTATTTATAAAGCATTTGTGTGCATGGAGTAGTGACATTTGTTAACTGTCTTGGTGCTGCTTTGTTTTGATCCCATTCTTTGTAACACCGCTTACCATCCAGGCTAGAGCTATGGAAGCTGAGAGATGGAGATGAGGTAGTACTTCATGAGCAGTTAGCTTCTGTGGAGCCCTGAAAACTGGGTATTTTAATATCAGGTTAGGTTTCACAGAAAGAGTTAACCAAATGCTTCAGAACACATGCAAAAAGTGTAGAAAGTACAGCAAGAGGGACAGGTCACATTAGGACTATTTGCCAGGCTAAGCTGAATATTTGAGGCAGAACTTTTACAGGAATGTGGAAGATGAACATTTGTTTAACTTTGACTACTTATGCCACACTACAATACAATAATGATTTCCAAAAATGCTCTGGAGGTGTTACTGCCTTTGAGACACCTGTTAAGACTTCTGACAATCCCATACAAAACAACAGTACTTGCACAGCGCACACACTGCCATTAAAGTGGTCTAAAGGCTTTAAACAGAACAGTCCAACATTGTGTCATTGCTCATGACTTGCAAAACCACCAAGAAATGATGTTGTTTATCTTAAGTGAATGTCAACAAAAGCTTTCCACAAAACTCAGCTGTCAAGTGTTTTCTGTAAGTCCTTACAGTTCGGGGAAGGTTTGTATTAATCTCTGTAGTGAGATCCAGCCAGGAGAATCTCCAGCCTGCAGCGGGCAGCAGCAAGACAAAAGCCACACATAACCTGTGCAGCTCCAAGGGCTGGTCCCAGCTCTTGACACGGCGCTTATCTGACAGGGAATGCTGCACAGCATGGGCAGGGGTGACTGTGTTGCTCTTGCAGGAGCCATCTGAGGTTGAGACACAACAGCATCAGCCGTTTTTTACTGACAATACCCTGACTCCCTGTTGCTGTAACAAAGGTAATTCATTGGGCTGCCTTTTCTGTCCACGTGCCTGCGAGGCTGAGCTGCTTCATTCATGACATCTAGCTTTAATGTGGAGTTATAAATGTGAATTCCACCTCTGTAATATTTACCCTTCTCTTTATCTCTTCAGTGCCTGCTTCTTTAATATGTCTTCTATTTTGCCCAACACAACAATGGTGTAAAATGCCTCCTCTCAGGATACACTGTATCTATAAACATGTTGCACAATTCCCTTAGGAAGAGGGGAGTGCTTGCTTTCTAGTATTGTGAGGCTTACTTGTATGGTCCTATTAATTCACAAGTTACCAGGCTGTAAATCTGCCATTATTCTAATACTGTATTTTGGCTCCTCTGCCCCTCAAGCTTCCACATACTTTTCAACCTTGTAAGAGAACGAAACTCCACATTTTGAAGAAGGAAATATTTCTACAGACGGAGGATGTTTCAGCCAGCAAACAAAACATAGAAACCAGTCATCTGATAAATATGTATTTTACCTTTAACTGCAAATCCTACAGTACTCTTGTTAAACACTTATGCATACTTGGCCAGTGAACTCAGAAACAATAATTTCAGAAAATTAGTAAGACAGTCCTTACAAAATGATCATGCGACTGGTTTGAAAGAATCTTTTTTTAACTGAATAATAAATAGTATTCCCCTTTCCTTGTACTTGCCTTTCCAATGAACAAATTTGTTCATACCTGATCGTAGCAAACATAAATTAAATAGTCACAATACAGAATAGTATGGAAAACTTCAAATAACTGAAAAGAGACTTACTACAGACCAAATTATTCCTCCACAACTACAGTGACTCCTACTTAATGTAGTTACTCCAAAATTCAGCAGCCCCCACCCTCACTGCAGGGCAAAAAGTAAGACTGGAAAAGATGTTACCAAAGGGCCATTAACATACTGCAACTTCATGAAACTTGGAAGAACACTGTCTCCTGCGATGCTTTACAGATCCAAACACAAGGGGTTTTTTTGTGATATTAGGCTTCCACAAGTCTTTTTTAACCCTAAATTACAGTCATTTAGCAATATAAATAGAAGGACTGGAAAAAGAGGCACAAAATGCAGGAGCAAATCCTGAGCACCCCTCCCGCAAAGCCCAGGGCTGTCTATCTGGAATGTCCTTAGAGAACTTTATACCAGCATAAAAAGTTAAAGCTGTGACACTTTTATGTAAGGATAAGCTGGCTGGAAATCAAGCAGTCATGACCAGCTCCAAACAAAGCCTCCTGTCCCTCTTCCCATGAGGGTGATAACACTAAATCAGCCCTCAGAAAGCTGGTATCACACAAACCATTCCTCTTTTGGAGAGACAGACGGCCTCAAGAGCAAACACCGAAGACACCGAGTTGAGAAAGAACAGATCCATAAGCTGGGAGTTTTTCTTTAGCACTATGCCAAATATGACATCATGCTTGAACTACAAACAAAAGCTAATAATAGTTTCTGATCTTAATTTACAAAACAGAGTTTTTACACATTTTTGGAGTCTTACCAGATTTAAAAGATCCATAAAGCCAAATCATTGCCCAGGAGAACACTCATATTCCTCTCCAGCCACTAGAAACAATTAATTGCTCTGCATCTACTGTAGCATCCCACAAACATTCAAAAGGTTGAAACTATTGATTACCAATTGCCAAAGCCCATTTATCAGTAGGGGAAAAAAATCAATATTTTGTTTTAAAATAAGGCCAAATTCTTGATTTTTCATTTCAATCCAGTGTTTTCTACAGTAAAAAAAAATAAGTCCTTACCAGATGCTAGCAACACAGTAGACCTAGGGAACCTCCTTGCATTTTGAAAGAAAAACTAAACGGGCCTGTCCCACCAAGGACACCAGAGTTTTCAGCAGTTCAGCTGAGGATTATGTAAGATAATTCTCAAAGCTAATGAAAAAAAATCATTGAGGAAACATCAACCAAGTAAGCACTGAAGCCGTGACACCAATTTCGCTCTTTGTAACAGTGATTCTTCTGGTGCCAATGCATTGCTTCCAGCTGACACCTACGGAAAGAGCCAGCAGGTGGAACAAACTACTTGACTGATGTTATTTACATGGAGAAAGACAGTGCACATCAGCAGGTATCACAGCACAAGCAAGCTTCAGTATTACAATCACAGACATTTAGGCTGTAGAAGGTATTTGGCACATCAAAACTGCGGACTACAGTTAATGTTGGTGCAGCAGATGGTTGGCTTCTCAAATATCTGTCTGTGAGCACTCCCATCATTATTTAATGAAAACTGTTCTAATTTCAAGACTGGTTCACTGTTTCAGGCTAAATGTTGATATTTGAAATGCAGTTTAAAGGCTCACAACTCAGGACAATCTTACTAACCTCACTAATCAATACACCTTTCTGGTCATGTTATCCCCATGATTCTGGTCCTGAGCTGTTTCATCCTACAGGACAGAGAGAGAGTGCAATGAACTGAAAAGGTCACCTTGGATCAACTTTAATTTCACTCCACTTAGGACAGAAGTCCTTTCTAATTTCACCCCAAATGCAAAAAGAATAATATTTTTTTAATATCTGAAGGTCAGTCTATCTTCTATCCTTTCCTTCAGTTTCAGTCACAAAATCAGCCTAAGGGCTTGTACTTTAATTTCAACCAAGTGCTGACTACTTCAAGTTCCAAAACCAGATCTGAAGCTCAAAATATCTAATAAGCTTACTTCCTTTTCTTTAGGCGTTCCCTCTTCATTATTTCCTTTCCATCAAAGAACACTTCCAGTGCAAAAAAATAAAACAAACTCAGTAAGAAACCAGACTCTGGCAGCCCTTGGAGATACTACCCTTAATCTACTATACAGGAAAAGATCACAGTGCCCAGGTGCTCTGTTCCTCTTTTCGTGAGTTTACAGACCTGGAGTAGCTTCTCTGCAGAGTAGCAAGTACAATCAATATGGGGAGGAAAAAAATCTATTACTGTTATTGCTCATGAAATAAAACTTTTAAGTCACATGCTGCATTGAGTATAAAAACACAATTAAAGCAGTTTAATGCCTACTTAAACCACTCCTATGAGGAAATGCTCATCAAGCCAGGGTGGTGAGATGCAGGTGTGAGTGACTTTGACCCACCACAGGGACCAGAGTCAGGAACACAGGAAAGAGGCAGGAGCTTGTTCCCTCCTGAGCCAGCAATGGAGGAGATTACCCAAAGCAGCTCTCTCTGGAAACCAAAGCCAGATCCCCATAATTCATCATTTAATTATAAGCACTTTGCAGAGCACACTGCAACAGCAAAGGAGCCTCACAAACTACCTAAATTGCTGAAGCTGAAAAGAAGAATTTGCG
Source organism: Oriolus oriolus (assembly GCA_013400235.1). NCBI lineage: Eukaryota > Metazoa > Chordata > Aves > Passeriformes > Corvidae > Oriolus > Oriolus oriolus. Next base: position 480,698 of record VXBT01014129.1, read on the forward strand.
TTGTGTACCCTTGGCAATATGTTTTTGTGATTTTAACTTTTTTAGTGACTTCATTCCATTCCTGTAAATCTGTGTTTTGAATAAACATGCTTTTATCATTAAATCTCCTCAGTGATAAAGCTGACTCAGAGTAATACGACACACACCAAGACCTCCTTCCTTCCAGGGTACCGAGTCATCTTTCCAAGGCAATCCAGTGCTCTCTTTGTTTCCCACTGAATAGCTCAAAGCCTTCCTGAAAGCCTCCCAGCGATCTGCCACAGGGGCGCAAGGTTTCAGCTACAGTTTCTCAAAAGCTGTGTCTGTGCAGCCCCCCTCTCTCAGCAGTGTGAAGTCAGTGGGAGAAAATCCCAGAACTCAAGCATCCAAAGAAATAATATTTACACTCAGCTTTCCAAGAAAAAAAAAAAGAAAAAAAGATAAAGAATACTGTAACAAATATTCAACAGGGTCCTTAAGGAGACAAGCATAACTCATAAACTCTAGGTACCACCTCACCTCAGGGTTCCTGACTATCCCACCAATTTGTAAAGAAATAGGAGGAACATCTTGGTCAAGACAGCCTGAGCCTCAGCAGCTCTGAGCACAGAACCTGTGGCTGATTAATAGCTGATTACCACAGACATTCATCACTCCCCAAACTATCACAGGAGGGGGCCATCCCTGTGGGCAGCCTATTCTGCCTGCACAGGTTTGTACAGGGCTCTGAATGCACCTGCTTGGGCAGAGAGGTCCCTGTTTTGGGGCACCAGCAACTGCATGGGCTTGCATGCCCAGGTGCCAGCAGCTGGGGAGACTGGGATCCAGGGGCAGCTAACGACTGGGCTGAGAACATGTATGTGCACATATACACTGTATATTGGTGTGTAAAGATGTACATGTCTATATTTGACTTTGATCTTACACAGCTGGAGAGCAGAAACCAAGCAGGCCATCGATGGCACTCCTGTTTGTGTCACGGCCGTGTGCCCTCTGTCTGTGCTGATCTGTGTGTCTGTGTGATCGTGTTTATACACACACACACACACACACACACACACACACACACACACACTGTGCACACCTGCCTCTTGGGGACGCAACCAGACCTGGGGCCACAGAGCCACAGCAGCCTCACCTCTCTTTGCCTGTTAGATTCTGCATCCCCTCACTCTGCACAGTCTTGAAACGCTCCAGCCCTTCAGAATGTATTTGGAAAATGATTAGTAGAGCTTAAATTGTAAAATGCTGTTGGAAAGCATCAAACAGTTCTTCTGAAGACTGCATCACCAGATACCAGCCTGAATCATAAAATGCTTTTTGCAGCTCTGCATGATATCCCTGGATCCATCTGAACAATCCTAATAACTACAGGAGGCTTCAAATGTCTTTACATAACAGTTCGCAAGATAAAAATACACTGGCTTACTTTATACTGCTAAAACACTTAAGGTCTCCTCTTTTAGCATCTCAGAAAGCGATCAAAGAATCACGCTTCTTTCAATGCTGAATTTTTGTAAAAAATAGTTTCACCACCTTGATCATGAGTATCTGAATGTTGTTAAAGAGTAATATAGATGAAACAAGGAATTGGACTAATTCTATTTTTTTAAGAAGTCTATATATAGGTAACTAGGAAAAGTTCAAGAGTCCATCCCTATCAAGAAAATACTACAAATACATTTGGGAAGAGAGTTTCCTGCTCTCTGAGAAACCATTTCAGCTGTGGAGTACAGTAAGGACATATTATAGACAAGAAAACACAGGGGCAATTTATTCACTGGCTCAAAGAGATGGGAAAAGTCTAGGATAAGTGAAAATGAGGAACCAGTCTCCAGTTCCTTGATTCTGAGAGTGGACTGCAGTTGAAAATCAGAGGTTTGCTATTCAGTACTAGGTACTGCTTTTCATTAGGGTATTAAAATAGAAACACTCAAAATAGAAAAAAAGAACAGATTCTCCTCTTCTAGGTTCAGATGGAGAAGTAGTAAGCTCCAGTTCTCAGTGTTCCTCAGGATGAGATAAGCTATACCACGGGAGCTGGAATCAGTTGCAGACATGGAGAGTTTTGAAACTGTTCCAGTTTCTTGTGGGAATGGGGGTTCTTTGGTGTAGCTTCAGCTCCTGAGAAAGTGTCTGACACAAAGTTCACTGAAGTCTCTCTCTGACTGCAGATGGCTTTACATCAGGTACAGAGGACCATGCCATGTGACTTTCATTTATAGAGCAGCAGCATCAGGACCTGATGGGATACAGCTGGCAAGAGCAGTCTCCAGCACAAGGAAGATCCTGAAGGTAGCAAAAGGTGTTTGGCTATGGGCAGAAAAGACAAACTGCACAGAAATGCTAAAAGAAGACACCAGACCACAGTTTTCACATTGCTGATGCTGAATTCTGCACCAGTCGTATACAACACTAGCCACAAGTTTCCTCAGAGTTCACGAATTAAAACTCTTAGCTAAGAGATACAGACTTATTTGGGACATCAAAAACATAATGGATTACTACAGCACAAAGCACTGTAAACAGGTACTGTGTGTACAGCCCATTTAAGGCTGTAGATATTCGGGTATTCTTAAATGAAGTCTAAGACAGCTTAAAAATTTAAGTTCTGCAAACATAGTCAGGAAAAGAACTGACTGTGCCTGAGTTCACGACTTAAGATGTACAGCTGCAATCCAGGTTTATAACTTGTCATCTTGCGGTATCTGTGGCTGCTGCTTCGCAAAACCAAAGTGGCAAGAAGACCTCCTATTCTTCCAGAGACTATGCTTAAGAAGGTTAGAAACTTTGTTCCTCAGACACAGACCCCTTACCTGTATTTTCTGTATTTTACCTGTACCCCTTACCTGTATTTCCTGAAGGTAAGGGCTCTCAGAGGTCGTCTGTTAAAGCCACCTAAGTTAATGTGAGAATTATGCTTCACCTCCTGCCTAATGGCATCAACCTGCACCACATGCCATTCAGCCCAGAACAGCCGTGCATGTACAGCAGGTCCCCTTTAGCAAAAGGATGGCCTGAGATGGATACAAGTTTCCCTTGGGGTGCTGGAACAGTACTTCCCAGGGGTGAATGAGCAAGGAAGAGACTGCCATTGAGCTCAGTTTAGTTTGCACCCTGTTAATATAAACAAATTCTTATTTTACTTCAAGTCAAGGAACAATTTAATTTGTGCTAAGAAACACATACTTAGCATAAAATAGTTACACTGTGCTTTAATAACACCTCCATCACAGAGGATAAAACCTGTATGTTTCCTATTAAAATAACAGTGTGCATCCATGCTGAGGTTAGTTCCCAGCACCAATTTTCAGTAGTCTAGCTTAGGAGGTTAAAATTCAAAAAGTGAGCTTTTCACCATTTATGGCTCGTGTTTGCTTGTTTACATTGAACTCTGCCTTCACAGAGACAAGGCCAGTCAATTAGAGTTTCAGTTCTTCAACATCAGAGCTATGTTGCTGTGCATGGGTTTCCAACATTAACAAAATTACTTGTATCCAAAATAAAACCGTTAAATGAAATTAGGAAAAATATTTCATGTTCATAGGAGCAACACAGCTATTCAGAACAGATTAAATTCCCTGTTTTGCATTTTGAAAAATTAATTTAGAAGACAAACTGCATAGTCCTAAAAAACCTGGTGTTTGCCATACTAAAAGGCACAAATATAAATTATACCTATTGCACTTACCTGGTTATTTTTAATCCTAAATGCAAAATTAAATTGTTTGAGGACAAAGTCACCTTGCTGACTGTTGATAAACAGCTGTATAGGGATTTCATTAGGCCATATGGGGATGGGGGCACACCAGGGACATGCACAGGCAGGTCAGTTTGCAGGATGCTCTTGTGAGCCCCATCACAGCAAAATGTTGAGCACTACTGTTTTAGCTTGTTCTGAATACATTTGTTGCTGCTAATCAGAAGCTCAAAAGCAAAGGATAAAAAAAATTCCACGTTTCCTAAAAAAGCCATGAAGAAACCCCCAAATTCTGTGTTCTACCCCATGGGAAAGTTCCTAAGAGGTCCCCAAATGTGCCTCATGCCTTTATAGAACAGGAAATCTAGTTAGATACAAATGCTGACACTCTTGTGTGCTCTATCCAAGAGGTTTCAGGTCATGAAACAGACCTCGCTCAGCTAAATACTACACTCATGTTCACAGGACAAACCACAGCAATACTTTCAAACCACAGCTAATCCTATCCAAATGGGAATGTAATCTGTTTGAATAAATAAGAAATAAAAGGAAGAGTGAAGCCAAGGAATAATGAGTGTTTCTCAGGGCTGTGTGTCACGGCTGAGTATTTGAAACTGGGGTTGGATCATTTGTATTGTAGATGCTGAAGAAGACAAACTGTGCCCTGTAAGGCAACACGGACAAATGTCTTGGGACAGAAGACTCCATGCGTTAAACTGTGATTTTCTGCCTGCTGGAGAGTGTTCTTTGAAGTTACTGTGGATGAATTCCTTCTGTAATTGTATTCACACAGGCACACACACTTGCATTATGAATTTTTCATCTGCTTCTATAGCACTGAGCGTTAGGCACAGCCAGTGACAGAATGACCAATTCCACAGCAAAAGGTCTGACTAGTGCAGAGCTTCTTGAGCAGCATGCACTAACTTATAGTCATGTCCAAATGCTGTATTTCCTAATACTTTTTGCCATAACCATTCAAAATGTTTCAAATGGCTGCAGTGGAGCCTACAGTTATATTGCAACTATCCCTACTGCAAAATTATTCTTATATCCCGTGCAAAACAGATGGATATTGCAAAATTGAGCTGCAATCACATGAGTTTCATCTCCAGCACAAAAACCTCTCACTGCATAAGTTAAAGATAACAAATTTGGTATGTGTAATGATAAATAAAAGCACAGTGGGTATTAAGTGCCTTTGCAAAGACGAGGTATTTGGCCTCATGTCACTCTGCCGTGCCAGCTGTGCTGACTGCAAAGGTTATAGACCCTGGCCTGCCCCACTGCCTGTCATCTCCCCTTCACTGGAGATTAACACCTGCCCTGGACTGCTGGCACAGATGCTCCCAAGAGTATTCCAGCACCTTTTCAGCAGAAATAGCACAGTACTGGAAGCTAGCCTGGACAACTGAGACCTAATACAGCACGGATCCCAGAAATGGCTGTGCCAGACACCTGCAGCAGTGCTGTGCAGGTAGGAGCAGCCTGTGAGCAGCTGGATGGGGCCTTCTCCATCTTGGGAAGGAGGAGAGGCAATGTGACCATAAACAGGACACAAAAGCCTATTTTCTTTGTCTGACGTCACCAAGTGTCACGGGTCTGCACCCACAGACACTGCACCCCGCAGACCTCCAGACAAGCACCAAACCTGCTCTGAGCAGGTATCTTTTGAAAGTCCCTAAGAGACTGAAGTGCTGAACACTGCAGGTCTGGCAGATTTCTTTCATTTATGTACCATTTCTAAAAAACAACCTCTTAATATGTATGAAAGGTGGAATGAGTGTTCCCAATATGTCCTACAATAAATCTCCCTGGAAACATCCAAAATCTACCTCCCTCCCTCCAGATGATCCCACCTTCCCCACCAGGATTTCTTCAGAGGCTGGGTTTAGGACAAAGCTATCCTAACTCTGTACCTCCAGTCCTCTACTCCAGTTTTTTAGTGTTTCTGTTTCTCCTTCCCCATGAATATTCACAAACTAGGTTTTATAACTATTCCTGTCATCCAGAAGAAATTTAAGTGACTTTGGCATTTTCTTTTCTGTCCCAAGGATTGAAAAAGCCACAGGGAAACTGCCCACTATGTTATCAGAATCACTTGTCTGCAGTTTGGCAAAGTTCATGAACTGGCAAATCCTGGAGTTGTCTAATGGCAAAATCTGGAAAACAGCTTTCAGCTCAGCACATTTGGGAGAGGCGTCCTCCTGAAACCAAAAGAACTACAGATGTTTTTAGCTAAACTTAAACTCTACTGGAACTGGTAATGCATGCGTCTTGCTCCCTCAGCTATAAAATACAGCCTCACTTTTTCCTGAAATGTTGACTTTGTAACTTCTTTGAAAATATCCCCAAATAATAAGATCTAAAAGCCATTAGAATATCTCATTAATTATATAACCATGTGAAAAGAATAGAGCCTCCCTCTTTGCTCAGCAACAATAAAGATACTCAGAGATAATACAAGCACATTGGTGGTGCTGTGATCTGTATAGGACTCCAAAAATGCCTGTAACTAAAACCTCTTTAAAGTACAGCCTGGGTTAAATAAACAAAGACTGATCATTGTAAGCAGCAGTGCTTAGCTGAGTTCAGTCACTGCATATCCAAAGGTCTTGCTGGATGAATATTCAAACAATGCATTCAGCCTCATGACCCTGGACTCTGCTAAAGAAAATTCCAGGAGACCATCGAGGTCTGATTCTTTCCCTGGGAAGAGAATGTCGAGAATAATGACCTGAAAGTGTAATGTAACAATCCGGAAGAAAATATAAACCATACTGAACTAGAGTTGTGAAAAAGGTAAATAACTGCAAATAGCCATAAAGGCACTTTGATAGATGTGAAAACCACAGTAGGGGCAGGGGGAGAAAGGAAGGGAAGAATAAAACTGCAGTATCAAATGACAGCACATAATATGCCAAAGAAAAACTTTGTTGAAAATGGACATGAAACCGTGCACACACTGTGAAATTTTGCTGCTGTAGTCAAACTGGGGACCAAACCACATGAGAAAATAAGCCAAGAGTTTAGAGTACTCCCTACTCAGAAGAGCTGTGATGCTTAATGTGTTGTTCAAGTACACTCATTATCCAGAAGAAAGAAATACTAAAAGGAATACTCTTTCCTTAGCAGAAGAAAGCACAGATTTTGCAAAGATGTAACTTTGAACAAAAAAAAAATCATCTTTTATTTTTCAGTATCAGTTCTCACCTTGGACCTAGACAGTCCAACAGCAACAAGGGAAATTTTTCCTCCACTTTCACTTGCTGTGTATACAGACAACTGCAACCCTGTGCCAGGTGAGCACAAGGAGGATGAGTTCATTGACTTGCATCCCACTGGGCTCGTAGTCTGTGCTCTCACGGGATATCTACACAAAGATTGTACATACACTGCCTGCTTGGCCTGCTTCAGGCTGGGGCTCACACTCTGCTGTGCACTAAGTCATGAACCCAAAACAGCTTCTCTTCTCTCTCTGCAGTCTTTGCTAGCCATGGGGCCAGTTTTGAAAATGCACTAAGGGCGGACCAGCAGGCCACAGCCCCAGAAGCAACACTTCTTGCTTCCCAGCAGACAGATGCACTGCTCCTTTGCTCTATTTGTCACAGCCCAGTGCCGGCCGTCTCAGAAGGACACAGACAACTCTGAGCATATGGGACACCCACGCTGATACAACTGGTCACCGGGAGGCAGCAGAGCATGATTTTCCTTCCCACCCATCCCTGCCACTTCTGTACTTACATCATTGCTGATGCAAGTATGAGCACGGAAGAGGTTCATTTTCTCCAAGATCACATCTTAGGAACACAGAATCATGGACTGGTTTGGGTTGGAGGGACCTTAAACACCATGTACTTCCAGCCTTCTACCATGGGCAGCGACACCTTTCACTTAGACCAAGTCACTCAAAGTCACATTCAATCTGGCCTTGAACACTTCCAGGAACAGGGCACCCACAGCTTTGCTGGACAACTTGTTCTAGTGCCTTATCACTCTCACAGTGAAATATTTCTTCCTAGCATCTAACCCAAACCTATCCTGTTTCGGGTTAAAGCCATTCACCCTTGTCCTACCACCTTCAGGTACTGGCAGGTGTTATAAGGTCTCCCTGGAGCCTTCTTTTCCCAGCCTGTTCTCACAGGAGAGGTGCTCCAGTCTTCTGATCATCTTCGTGGCCCTCCTTTGGACCCACTCCAACAGATCCATGTCCTTCTTATTTTCAGGGCCCAAGAGCTGGATGCAGCACTCCAAGTGGGATCTCACAAGAGCAGAGGAAAAGGGGAGAAGCACCTCCCTTGACCTGCTTAGGGTGCTCCTACCCATGTTCTGGAAGAGACACTTTGACATAACACCAAACAGAACAAGTACAAGAAGGGGCAAGAAAATAAGGAAAACACACAAAAGATGCCTGATTTCTTTGCATCTTCTGTATTCTATCTTTATAGTGGAAGGACATTAGCAAAGTAACATGCATACTTACTCTTTCTGAAATATACTGTTGATAGATGAAGATGAGAAAGAGCAGAAATAATGAGGGCCAGGTATGATTTGCATCCAAGGGTTTTGAACACTAGAAATATCAGTGACTGACAAAATACATAACTATTTATATAGAGATCTCTCCCTTTAAAACAGCACATAAGTCATTATAACTCAGCTACAGTGTATGACATCCTTAACACTCAGAATATCTCCAAAAAAATAAACAAACTTTCAGAATGTGAAAATTTCATTTACTATAAACTTAAATTTTTTATTGTATTAAAGAATTGAGATTAAATTTGAAGAGTAAATAGCTACTGATGAAGTTTACAAGGAAGTAAACACTCAGCAGAAGAACAAACTTCTAATCACAAACTATTTCGTTGATAATAAAGACTGTTTTCTTTTGTTCAGCCCAGTTCAAGAACAGGTTTGCCTAAAGTCTGAAGAACTGATTGGAAGCAAGGACTTTTCCCCTTCCAAACCTATACATACTTGGCAGAAGAGGCTGATATAGCTCCAAGAAAGAAATGGAGACCAAAACCAGTCCATTCAGACACCTACATATTCCTACCTACAGACACTGTCCAAGATTGCTAATAACCTGCCCTTAGCTGCAGAGGCAAAGCACCATTTGCTTTTTTAAAAGATCCTGAGTACTTGATATAGGCTGAGCATGCCCTGGTGCATCTGGCAGTCTAATTTCATACAAAAACAATTGCATCCACATGCTCCAAAGCTGCTCCAGGATGTGAACCCAATCAAACTCAATGAGCGCAGATAATCAACAGAGTGGCTTCAAAATACACACACCTGATCCAAATTAAAATAATAATTTTAATGCACATACAGTGCTGTTCAACTGATTTTCTGATTATTCCCTTAGTTTCAACAACAAAATGTGGTTTTACACACTTTCCAGTTAGTCTTATATGTACTCAGTATTATTTAACCAATTTTATAACACTGATTTTCTGCCTCATGAACTGAATTCCAAGACATCACCACAAATAAAACATGACCACATGCTAAATGTATAATTCACCATTTATAACAAAGAGTATGTATGCAGTTTGTCAGTCTGAATAGCAAAAGAAGTACTAAATTAAGGAAAAGATTATATTGCCATTGACACTCAACACATGAAACAGCTATCAATCAATACAAATCATCTTGCAAGAAAAATAACTCTGAAATATAACCCAAAAAGTTTTAAGTCAAGTCCCTCACTTACTAAATTAAGCACACATTTAAAATCAGTGATGAAAATCAAACGGCAAACCCAAATATGATTTAAAGGGGTACTAACAAAAATATAACTGAAGATCCAGTCAAGATACAAAGGGTTATAACTCAGATATAGACAGCATATGACATCCTTAGCACCTGTGAAGTTCTCATAAAAGACTAAATAACAAACTTTGAGAATACCAAAAGTATCTGAGGACAAAAGACAACTGAATAATGCTTTTAATGAAATTACAGATGTGATTCACACATTTGTCTGTATTTTCCAGAAAAATTTTACAAGTTTAGTGATAGTCCCAATGACATCTTTCCTTCTCTTTTCCTTGATTAAAGGAAGTTTTGTTTCTCTAGTGTCGTGGTTTGACACTGGCCCAACGCCAGGCATGCACGAGAGTCACTCGCTCACCCTCCCCTACCCCAGCTGGGCAAAAGGAGGGAACAGAGGAGAAAGGGTTAACAGAGGCTTCATGGGTGGGATAAGGAGAGTGGGAGAAATATTTCAAGGGCAAAACAGGCTCAACCTTGATTACTAAGTGAAATTTATTACTAACAGAATCAGAGGAAGGTAATGAGAAGTAAAATAAGCCCTTAAAACACCTTCCGCCCCCCAGGCCCTCCCTCCCTCTCACCGACAACACAGGGAGGCAGGGCAGGGGGGTTTTGGTCAGTCCATCACCAAGATTTTCTTCCACTGCTTCGGGAGAAGAGTCCTTCCCCTGTGAGTCCGTGGGGTCCCTCCCACGGGAGACAGTTCTCCGTGAACTTCCCACGGTGGCTCCACTCTCACGAGCAGCAGCCGAACTGCACCTGCTGCAGCGTGAGTCCCTCCCACGGGCACACAGCCCTCCCAAAACTGCAGTGCCGTGGGTCTCTTCCCACGGGGTGCAGTCCTCCAAGGACAGGCTGCTCCAGCCTGGGAGCAGGGCCCTCTCTCTCCACCGGGTCTCCCACTGGATCACAGCCTCCTCCAGGCATCCACCCGCTCCGGCGTGGGCACCTCCTCCACGGGCTGTGGGTGGATCTCTGCTTTCCCCGTGGATCCCCATGGGCTGCAGGGGCACAGCTGCTTCACCATGGTCTGCACCTCAGCCTGCAGAGGAATCTCGGCTCCGGCGCCTGGAGCACCTCCTCCCCCTCCTTCTCCCCTGACCTTGGTGTCCCCATGTTGTTCCCTCACATATTCTCACCTCCTCTTCTCTGACTACAATCCAAAATCCTGTGCCTTTGTTTTGATTTTCTTCTTAAATATGTCATCACAGAGGCGTTACCAGCCTCTCTCACTGGCCCAGCTCTGGCCAGCAGCGTGTCCATCTTCAGAGCCATCAGCCATTGGCTCTGCCGGACATGGTGGGAGCTTCCAGCAGTCTCCTCACAGGAGCCATCTCTGAGGCCCCCCTGCTACCCAAAACCAGGCTGTGCCAAACCAAGACATCTAGATATCCACAGCTCATGTCTGCAGCTACATTTATTTTAGCAACAGGGTGAGGCAAAGTTTTGATGTTTACCTACTCAAAACAGACCAGAAAGCTTTGCCAAAGCTTTTAGATGCGAGCCCCCAAATCACTTCAAATTAGCTACATTTTCTCCGGGAGTCTGTTCCTTATTCCTGAAGGCTGTTTGGCAACCCACAATTACATTATCCTAAAGAAATTAACCCCATTTTAAAGAGTTAAAGGTGAATGCATTTTCACAAAAATAGCCACTCTACCATTCAACTGAGCTCTGAAAGCCAACGGGGGACCTCAGGGAAACTGCAGACAGGGAATAAGAGAGGACACCTCGCCTGCTCCTGTCATTAGCCAGGGAAGCATCATGCATTCTGGATCATCTTAATGGAGCAGACCCCAATAAAGCAGAACAGAGTGGAGCCAAGATAATGAAGACACTGTATGAAGACTGAAAATATTTCAGATTAAAACTGAAAGAGCCCTTGCCTTCTGAAGGCCCATGTTTATACAGATTGTGCTGAAGTGGGTGGAATTTTAATCATTTCATTGGCAGCTCACCATTAACAAAGCCAAATAAAACAACACCAAAAAAAAATCAACTGCAACAACTCCACATCTCCACACATATATAGAACTGTAACAAAGTAACTGTTATTTTTTGAATATTCCCAGAATTCTGATCTGGATAGACTGACTTAGAGAAAAAGAAAAGAAAAAAGGCATCCTTCTCTTTCAGGCTTAGCATTTTGGCAGTTGGTAAATGCAATCCCATATGACACGCCACTTCACAAGAACACAAAGTGTTCAACCCTAGAAACTTTTGATGACAAAATTGCTTGTATAACTTTGACTCTAAACTCAAGTGGGAAGCAGTCATTAAGTAAGCACACAATCACCAGAATTTCTCTAGCATTCTCTAGCATGATGCTGTACACACTTTTTTTCTGTAACTCTAAACATAATAGCATTGTTGTTGAAAAAGCAGTGGACATGTCACATGCAAAATCAAAAATGTCATGTGGAAGTCACATAATAAAAGGTCACCAGTTATACAGTGCTTTCTGCCTAACACACAGAAAAACCCTAAGAATGTAAAGAGACAGCCAAACCAAATCTTCAGCTAAATTAGCTACATGGAGTATTTCAGTGACAGACTCAGGAGTTCCTCTGTGCCCTTCGGTCCTGCTGGCTCTTCTCCCTACCCAGGGGCAGGACCTCGGTTCACACTAGACCTTCTCATCCCATTCCCTTGCCTCTTCACTTCTACATGAAGGAAAAAGAGTTACACACGAGGGAAGCAAGATTGAACCTATTCAGGTGGCTCTTTGACACCAGCAGGTGGGGATCAGCTCCCCAGCACATCCCTGTCCTAACATGGCACTTACGAGGAGACATGCTATGCTCACGTCTCAGCTTGCTGCTCAGTACTTGATGAGCCAAAGCTCCTCCTCCTGTGCTAGAATGGCACTGAACAGGAAGATCTGAAGCTCATTTACTAAACACAAGCCTAAAGAGGACTCCGGAGGAAAATATTATGCTCTAGAGCTTCCTCAGATGGGAGGCCAATAATGAATCTTTATGTTTGTCCAGTTTTCACACACAAAATTCAGCCTGCCAGAGCCAAATATGGGAAACATTCTGTCCTTCATTTGAACACACACAAATTATTCATGCACAAAACTATACAGGAACATACACATGTACAAGAAATATATTTTTAATGATACATGGGTATTTTTCTTTCAAATCTTATCTTTTCAGCTGTGCATTTGTTTCTGGTCTCAGCATGTATAGGTGAAATTATATTTATATGGAAACATCAAAATGAGTGATGTCCTTCAATTCAAGGAATTCAGAATATAATATTGCTTGTTTATATAGAGACAAAATGATTCATATCTTGTTGAATGCTATTTCTAACATGAATGACATGTCAACTGTCTGCCTCCAAAGTATGGTAAGACATCTAAGAAAAGCTATGTAATACCCCATACAAAAATGATCGTAAGTATTTTGTCATAAATACTATCTTATAACTGCATTCATGTGTTAATTGACCAGTTGCAAACAGCATGACAGATAACTGAATAATCAATCATACAATGGAGCAAGTCATAGGAGCAACACACTTTCTAGATGAACATTGCTAACTCCTCTTGCAATATCAATGAGTGTCTCTATGAAGGTCCGTCTAAGCCATGAAGTACTGAGTTATCTACAGAAAAAAGAATAGTGAAATGAAAGAAGTCTCAAAATTAAATAAGCCTGTGGATGTATGAAGTCTGGAAGGAGATAGATCGAATCTTATATAAAAGATTATCAAGAGACTCATGCAGGGACATACTGGAGTCAGCCACAGCACTGCTTATGGAAGTAAAACACAGCAGTGATTGACGGGACAGCTTAAACAAATATGCACACAAACCAAAATTTCCAAAATGTTTTCTAAAGAAATATGGTAAATATGAAACAGTGTCAAGTAAAAGCAAATCAGGTCCTTATCTCACTGCTGCAGTTGACATTGTATTACAGCTTCCCAGCAGGTGTTCGGGTTAGATTAGGCAGGGTAAAATCTAATAAATACAGTCCTCCCTACTACGGGAAGGCAAATTAACTGTAAAAACAAACCCCCACCACAGACAGAAAGAAATACTGTCAAGTGAAGACTGCAACAGAGTCCTGACTGACAACATCACACCACAGCTTTTTGTATTGAATATTACTTTTCATTTTATTGAAATAAACACGTGTTAAAGATGGACCATGTATTGTGATTCCCTGACAAAAAAGTTATATTGCTTCAGTCCCAAAATAGGAACCAGGATACTCTCTATTTTCCAGTATAAAAGAACACATTTCCTTCATGAGCATTACATGATCAAGCCTAATTTTAAAGCTGAGTTATTTGTGACCTTTTTCCTGTTAGGAAGGGCAGGGTGTTAACACATCTGTTGAAACCCCGTATCATTTGCAAAGTAATAGTTAACGGATTCCACAAGGTGTTAAGACATGTTTTAAATAAGACCACCACTAATAGAGAAACCGTGGCAATTAATATCAGCATGCTGCTTGATAAAGCTTTGTGCTTGTTGGCCATAGCAATCTTCCTTTTTTTTTTTTTCTGATAAGCAGAACTTGCTACAAAACTCTGATTTTCTGACTAAAAATATTTTTCCTACAAACTAGTGCCTTTTTTGAAAAACAATCAAAGCATGGCTATTTGAAGTCGGACACATTCCAGAAGGATAAATGTACCATAAACACTAACAATTATTCAGGTGAGCAACTCTCTCCCACTATGTCTACCAGCAGAACTGGAGCCCAGGATCAGAAATCAAACAAAAGCTGATATACATGCCTTTAAGGAGAGCCAACTGTATTCCTTTAAAATTGAAATTGGTTTTTTTTCAAATAGTTTAAAGAGATTCATCAATTAAGATGAAATACGTACTTGAGCTAATTCTAAGATTCAACTTGGTTACTTTTATTTAAGACGAAAAGGTTCAAAAAGAAAAGTATGCAAAATCTTACATGTTACATATTCACTCAAGATTATAATTTTTCTTGTCCTGTTAATGGGATTGCACGTGTTTAAGAGAAAAGTATCCCGTAGGGCAGGGGGACATGCACCCAAGGACAGCCAGGAATGTTCAGCTGTGTCACCAGTGCCACCACTGCTGCAGACCAACCCCACAGTGGCTAAGCCTGGGTGTGCAGAGCTGCCCCACGAGTCACAACTGCTGCACAGGGAAGGCTTCTGTGTATTTGCCTCCAACACAACATATTTAGAGCTGGCAGAACAGGCTTCACTGCATCTGCCACTGGATCCTTTTTGCTGTCCTTTTAGGAGATGTTTGTTCAGAAAAAGGTAAACCATTAGATTCCTCTTGGTAATGGCTAACTACCAGGGCAAGGACTTCTGTGACAGCCTTCAGTGCCCTAACAAGGCTGAAATATTGGAGACAGGAGTTGCCTGTTCCACTCTCAACTTCTCACAAAGATCTAACCAAGGCACTGAAATACCTGTCTTCAAGGACAAAAGGTAACAATTAATTCTTCTTCTCAAGTGACAAGGTCACCAATAATTCAAGTCACATTCCTGAACTTGCATTTCCAAGTAAGACATTTGGCCTCTTAAATGGAGAAGGGTCTTCAGATTGTGGTAGTTTTGTTGCATCTTTTTCTTCTTTTTTTTCCCCAGTACTACAAAGTGGCCACTGCAAAACCAGTTTTTACTGAAGTAAGTTTCCTTCTTATCAAAGCAAGTTCTCACAGAAGTAATGCCTGGTTAGGGGAGGATGACAGTTCTGAAGGGCAGCTAGACTGGGTCCAGGAAC
This sequence comes from Oriolus oriolus, assembly GCA_013400235.1. Lineage (NCBI taxonomy): Eukaryota > Metazoa > Chordata > Aves > Passeriformes > Corvidae > Oriolus > Oriolus oriolus. The sequence continues at coordinate 495,895 of VXBT01014129.1, forward strand.
TGTAGCATGCAACCTTGGCTGTAATACTCCCCAGCTTCCTTTGGAGATGTTATTACCAGCTGGAACCTTGAGAGTCTGTCTCCAAAAAGGTACTAAATGGAGAACACAAAGATACCCATCCAAATGAAGACAGTGAGCAGCTTTGGCACTCACCTCTCCTTGTCACGGGGCTGAGGTGCTGAAAAAGACAAACACTGTGCTCGGCTCTGTGCCCTGCTGTGGTCCAGCATGGGGTATGGGCAGGAATGAGGCTCCAGGGAATGAAGCACTCCAGACTATGGTGTATGGTTGAAAGCTGGTTTACCCAGGTAAGGTATTTAGAGAAGAGGCTTACTATTACTGCTGCTGACAGACTGACAGTTCATAAGTAGTTAAGTGGTCATAGCAAACAGGTAAGAAACCCTCAAGTTCATGAATAGCAGCACTGGAGGAGGCTCAGCACAACTGTTACACATAAACAACCAACAGCCACTTTCTTCTACATCATCTGCACCTTCATTAAAGCACAGGCTTGCAAACTCAATGTTTTCATACCGAATTACAGAGCTAAGCTTCAAGGCAAACATATGTAAACACCCATTAGGTAAGTGTTAATAATTCACAGCAAGATGCCAGCTCTCCAGTAAGACATTTAATGTGCAAAGAAAACATTGCAAAATGTCCCTGGAATTAACTGGATAACTTTCAAACAAAAGGAATTGCTTTGTGTATTAGTATTGTTCATCAAACCTTTATTTTGCTGCTCTTATTTTTTTTTTTAAATAAAAGTGTTTCTGCCTAAGGTTTAAATTTGTGTACTTAAAATCACACATATAACCTCTTCCTTTTCTGATGATGATTCCTTTGCCCTTGCCAAAAGGACAGAATCAGGCTGTATCAGGTGTCAACCAGACAGCAGGATTCAGTCGCCCACCACCGGGGGTGGTACCCTGTGATGGTACCCAACAGCTACCACAGCACTTGGGTAACTGGTTCATAAGGAGCACCATCCCACACATTCAGCAGACCAATGGGGTAACAACAACACTGCTCAGGGGGATCAAAAAAGATTGTAGGACACGTCTTGGGAAGAGGAGTAAAACTGCCCCAGGCAAGGAGCGGTCTGAGAGCCAGCCAGGTTGGGACAGGAGACAAGTGGGCTGGTGAGGTATCCCTACATGGGCAGGAGCTGAACTTGGTTTTATGCTTCATCTCTGGGTAATCTCACACATAAAGGTGTCAAACTCCTCTCACAGTACAAGCGCGATCCAGCACTACCCAAGTAAGGTACAATATGTGCTAATCAAAACAGACTTCGTTCTGTAGAAATAAAAGTAAACTGATCCTTACATTAAATTGATTATTATTGTGATTTACCAGATTAGTAGGTTTTATTATATTTCTTAGTTTATTCACTGTGGGACTATGGCTACACTACTTTGGGACCTCAACAGACCTTGTGGCACAGCCATATACTGCATCAACTTCTCAGTTTAGACCAGAGTTAGCACAATACCACACTGTGCAACTACACACAGTCTCCACGACACCGGGAAAATCTGATGCCTGTGGAGAGGGAGGCAGGAAGGTAACAAAGATCAGTATATGCAGTATTCCTCCTATCACTGACCCCTGTCTAGGAGCTAAAGAAATTTATATTTATACACAAATTATCAGTGCACAGCCTTTTCACTACAAAACCCAGACAGAAATCCTATGCAGACTGCTTTCTTCTCAGTAGCTCTGGGATTCTCTTTCCCCACCTTTCCAATACAATGCTGCTCTGTTTTTATTCATCCACAATGCTCTGCAAAGATATCTTGGCTTTGATATGCCACCTTTTTCTGTGCAGCATTCCATTGTATCTCAGCCTGTTATCACATCAAATGTTAAACATTTGCCTTCCTAACTAGTCCCATCCTCTCCATCATCTTCATCTACTGCCTATGTTCATTCCATCATGTCAGGTCTCTGGCACTCAGTTTTGTGCACTAGGAACTTATCTCCTCCCCTCATTTTTGAAGAAATTACCACTAAATATTATTATATTATATTATGTTATGTTATGTTATGTTATATTATATTATATCGCATGATATATTATTGTTATTATTGCTATTATTGCTATTATATTATATTGTTGTTTTTATATTATTATTATTGTTATTGTTATGTTTATGTTTATATTTATTATTGTAACATTGTCCCCATGGTTTAAGAATCTCTAAAACTTAGAAAGGCCAAACATTTGCTTGCTGAGGGCACTAAATATCACGAAACAGTCTCTGCACAGTTCTTCGTGCAGCTGTATCTATCTGTTGTCTCTTACGTAAAATTTCTGGAAATAAAAGTCTCTTGTGTTTATACACCTTGTACAGTGATGTCCTAACCCACAAACAGGGTGCCAAGATACTATGGTAATGTAAAAATCACTTCTGCAATGCAAGGTGACCTGTGATGCAGGAATGCCCACACAGATTCTCTGGATTCTGTATGGATTTGCACACTGCTGGTTGCATATTTCTGTCCCTCAACCCCCCACAATGAGGGAAGAAACAACAGATACTCTTATCACTCACTTTTACTGTCTCGTCCCTAATTTGGGCATAATCCCAATTTAAACCAGCTATCTAACAGCTAAATATCATTTCTCTAGGCTGTGTGGTTTCCAGAAATAACTAATGTTGCATCCCCTACCCCAGTCAGGGAAACACACCCAGCAGCAATTGCCAAACCCCACCCAAGCCCCACTGCCCTACTCTGTAGGGCCATGTGGCACAGAGACCTAGCCCTCACAGCAGGCACTTCCCACACTCCTGCATGGATTAGCCATCAAATCCACAGGCTCATCTGCAACTCTGCTTTTCCAAGCCTTGTCCCTTCCCAGTGCTTCAATGAGCCACCCCCAGGCAGCTCCTAAGGACCAAGCAATCACCTGCCCACTGCTTCTGTCCCACTCTTTGGGAGGTAGTCAACAGCTACTCTAAGAAGCATTTGAGCTGTGCATACTGTAAATAAACTATATATTCTTACAGAGTCGATGTAGCCCTAATCCACAGTAACAGAGGAGGAAGAAGGAAAATGCAAAAACTTTCTTAATCCCTGAAGCAAAATCTGCAGTTCATCCTTTTCCAAGATGAGCAAATTACTTTTTCCCTCAATGGTCTTGAGCACTGTCTCAACCCCTTTAATTCAAATATTTCCTAAAAAGCTAGGAAGAACAAAAGTAAAATCAGAAACAGAATATTTCCAGAGTTATCCTAATACAAAGCATGGAAAAAATATTTCTTCATTTCTTTCAAACTCAGTATGTTAGATCCTTTTCTACACATTGATGTTGTGCCAGTTGAGCATGATTCACAAATTCCTCACTCTAAAGTAAAGGCAAAAGCCCTCCAGTTCTCTTTGGAAGCAAGTGACCTCCAGCTTTTTGATCTCACAGCCACTCCTGTGCCTCACTCTTCTGGAAGCTCCTCCACAGGAGGCATCTAAAGGAGTTTGGTAGGGACACCCAATGTCATCTGAACCAAGCACGGTGGTCCCTGGTGTGGTGGCATACGGAACTGTGGAGCTGCTGTACTGGAATGCAAACCAATATCCCACTGACTCACCACAGTGAACAAACAGATGTCTGAGGAGCCCCGGCTCTATCCACTACAATCGTCACCCACCCAGCTTTGCAGTGTCTCATCTCCAGGAAACAGTATCTCAGAGCTGGGAGAGGTTTCCTGACAAAACCAAAGAGATGGATAATAAAACCTTGACTTACATTCCTAAGAAATAGTACATTTTATATTATTTTTCTTTTCCCTGACATTGTATGCTGCAATGTTGTATATGTAACAGTTTTTTAGTAACCTGGACTCCAGATGTACTTAAATTATTGTGAAATGGTTAAACTAACATTTTTCCATGTGGCAATCATTCACGGCAGCAAAGGATCCAGACACAAAGAGTATTTCCCATGCAAAAATGTCACATCGCAAACATAATTTTCAAGTTTAGAGAGAAAGAAATAATATATGTATTAAATATAAATATATTTTACAGGCAAAATATTTTGTCACGAAAGTTAAATAATTCCCCTGCAGTTTATAAATTCAACCAACCCAAAGTACCTCTAGTTTCCTTTTCCCTTATTGTGCTCCTAAACTCTTCCCCATTCTCCCATCAAACATTTGCAGCCCAGCTTTCCTGGGCAACTACACCTCACAAAAGGTGTGATAATGTAGAGATGCACTTCCCAATTTCTCTCCTCCAGTGTTCAATTCCAGGCTTCATTAAGGTTTGACAAATAAATTAGAGCACTTCGCCGCTGCACAAAATAATCTTCGCTTCTAAGACAAGCCCCAGCAATTCAATTGCTTATCCCGAAATATGTATCTATGGCACTTTGAGTGCATCAACACAACAGCCAACCCGGTTCCATCTCACACCATGCTCACTGGTCTACAGATCTCTGTTCAGTCATCCCAGTCTTTCCCAAATCTTCCATGCCCTTCCCAGCAGGGCCTCTTAGTCCCTCTGCCTGAAAAGGCTGGGTTATAAAATAACCAAAATAGTGAAAAAAAAAACCAAAACCTTTGTACCTGATGGGAGGTCCCATTATACTCCCCACATGCTGCTTTTTCTGTGTCCTCGTCAATTCAGCAGCTGCTTCTGTTGCACCAACACCCCCAGCACTCAAACTTGGAAGCAAAACCCTTGCCTTGCTCCTCTGGCCCTTTATCACTGGCTCCAAGGAACATGCCAAGCAAACTCCCTTTTGCTTTTCTGTTTTCAGCCTCCTCTAGCCTTGGATTTTCTTTCAGAAGGGATCAGCAAGCAAGCCCTTCTGTAGCTCCCCCTGCTATGTATCTTCTGCAGAAATCCTCACATTCTCCTTGGGAACGTCCTAACAAATTGCTCCCTTCTAGCTTTGCTTTGATTTGGCCCAGATGTTGCCAACCATATTTTTCCTTTCCCATTGGCTTCCACTCCACCTCCATCTGTCTGAGTCAGATCCAGCACAAGAACAACTCCTGCTTTCCTACAAATGCTTTGGTCCTATTTTAATTAAGGGGCCAGTCACCCTCTAGCAGAGCAATATGGTTATTAAATGCCTTTATCTCAACTAAGGGAGTGTATTTCAAAAAACTGTAAGGAAGCCAGAAATAAATAATTCACTGCAGTAATCTCATTCTTTTCAACCATAATTCAAGTTACATCTTAAGCCTGCTATCTTCAGCTCAAAAAAGTTTTATGGTTAAATCTCATGCTGAATGCTAAATCCAAGTAGCTGGACTTGGTCCAGAAGAAAGGTCTCCAAGAGCTCAAACCACTTAGGAAAGGTGTCCTGCCACCTGAGGCCATGGCCACCACAACTGCAGTATGGCCATAAAGATGAGCTCGTTGCTGCTCCCAGTGTTTCTATTCCCAGAGCTCAACAGCTCTTCAGCCTGCCAAGCGATGAGGGCTCTCTCTGTTCCCTACCCCACCACTGGGATTCAGCGGCTTTGGCAGAAAAGGTTGTGTCTGTGGAGCACAGGCAATAAGGATCATGCCCTGTTATCTCCACCCACTCCTCTTGCAGTGGCCCCTCACTGTCTCTGCAGGGCTGTAGCTTTCGGCAGCATTTCAGGATAAGGGAAGGATTTCCCTGGTAGAAAGCAAAATGATATCTAATTTCCAGCCAGTTTGTCAGACAGATTCCCAAACAACCGGGCCTTCAAACACCTGAGAGCTGTGCTTTAAAAAGACTTCCAGAGAGGAAGCTCTGAAAAATACAGCACTGCAGCTTAGCTCCCTCCCTGAGAGTCCCATCCAGGCCAGCTATCACAGAACATAAGTTACCAAAAACAGCAGGTATTTTCTTTTTAATTCTGGCACTTATGCCAGATCCCACATTCTACAGCAATCAGAATTTCCATTTACCATCTGATCAGCTGGATGCTACTGGTTTAAAGAACTAAAGTGCACACATTTGGACTTTGATAATGCACTGATACAGCCTCCAGATGTGTTTCTAAAAAACAAGCAGGTACGCTGTCCCAAGCCGAAAACAACAAACAATAGTAGAAGGCAAATATAATATAGCAAGTAGTGCTAAAGCACATAGCTATCATCACAAAACAAGCATAAATGAAGCATGAACATTTGAAACAGCAACAGCTGAAAGTGCTGCTAAAATGAAAAACTGCACAAGAAAACTTGAACAAGACCTAAGACCTCTTTACTGCTAAAAAATAGCATTCATTCGTGTGGAAGACCTCAGCATTACAGTCCTCCTTCTCTGAGAAGGAAGAAGAAGGAAAGAAAGAAGGCTCCAATTACAGTAGCAAAAAGTAACAATACAAAAGATCTAGAATAAGATTTCAGAAACTATCTAAATAATCTATGAACTCAAGGTTCATCTTCAAAAGTGAGTCAGAAGCCTCAGAAAATCCCATCAGAGAGACGATGGTGAGAACTACTCAGGGAGTGCAAAGCACTGTGGCAGCCAGTACAGACCTCGCACTGCCGGGTCCAACACCAGCCTTTCATCTTACTGAACCACACTGAGGGCCTGGTGATGTGGCTGGCAGAGCCACAACATGCTGAGCCACGCCAGAATGGCAGCTTGGGCTCAGCGCTCCCAGCAGTAAACCAGGACATCACACCATGAGCAAGACAGGGCAGGGACACCCAAGCAGAAGTCAAAGCTCTCCTCTGCCCAGTGGTGGTGGCACTTCAGTGGCAATCATGCCTTCCAGCCTTGCTGATGTTCACTTAGCTACTCATTTACCACACTGTGTTGTCTTCTGTCCTTCCTTATCTTCTTCTATTTGAACCACACAGCTGTGAATCACCTTTTCCTCTTATGTTCTGGTCCATGAAGGAAAAAAGTACTTACCGAGACTGCAAAAGGTTATGAGTCCAAGCCATCAAAGCTTTGGTTTACTGTGGGGAAGATCCTTTAGTCAGCCCATTTTCATACTCGATGCTGGAGGCTGCACCTGCTTGACAAAACCTCTGCCAGCTAAATGTAGACTTGCCAAAATCATTTTGCAAGAGCACAGAAAAGACACACAGATCTGATACTGATCAACATGCTCCTGAAGCTCAAAAAAGCCCACTGCTGCATTGTAAACAGCAGCAAATTATGACCTGTGCTGCTTTTAAACAGCAGAATGGAAGCATTTATTTAAGCAAGCCACTTTGGTACCAGCTCTTTCCAGCTGTGTGGCCCCATCTGCCTATTCCAGTTCAGTTTAGCTTTGACTGATCCCAGTTATATAACTGTACCCTTAAGCTCATAAATTGTAAGGTCAATATCAGGTTAAACTCTTGCTGTGTAAGACAATATAGGCAAATCCTGAACAGTCCTATTGCCACACCTATTTTTCTATGCGTCTGATGCAATTCCCAGCTCAAAGCTCGGCAGGAGATTTCCTTTCCTTGTTGCATACCTCTTCAATTTTTTTCCTTCTTCCATTTCTCTCACAGATTATTTTTACTTTTATAATGCAAGATGACAGAAATGAAAGTTATAAAAGCTAAACTGACAGCAATGCTTCTGAACCATCATTTTATTACAGGCATTGAACTGAAGTGTTTTAGGCAGCACATCATATGGCCTGTCATGGGCACACTGAACTATCATGAAATGGTAGGAAAAGTTAACTGTGTTTTGCCAAATGTTCAAAATTTTTAGACTTAACCCACAGAAATGGGCACAGCTCAATATCAGAACAAGTCTGTCTTAACAGCACACTGTCCTGAAGGTGTAAGCCCTTCTAGCCCTGGGTTCCCTGGTGCTGGAAGAAGCAGGCTGGATTGGTTAAATGAGCTGACAGGAAACCGACCTGGCAAGTAGTTACTAAAACTTCCCCTCAAATCCCTGCTGAAGTTCCCTGCTCTGCTAGAGCACTGTCTAGCTGCCTCTGCAAAGCACTTGAATTTCAGAAGGGTTTTGTTTTGAATTTTACTGACATCTTTACAGAGCCACCCTGACTTTCTTTGCATTTGTGAGACACCAGGAGTAGAGTAAGAGTAGGATATGCCTCACAGAGTAGAAACACAGCAGCAGCTTTGGAGAATGATTGAGTGAAAGAAATTACTCTTCTGCGTCAAATGTTGGTGCTGGAGAGCATCATAATTTCTGCAGCTCAACAACTTTTGTCCCATCCAAGGTATGTTGTAGCACAAGGGAGAACAGCAGTTTTCATTCTACTGTGGAAAGAAACTATACTCTGAGTCACAGAATCACAGAAAATATTAGGTCAGAAGGGACCTCTGCAGGTCATCTGGTCCAATCTTCTACTCAAAGCTGGGTCTCATCTTCAAAATTTGATTGAATCCTTTGGGTCTTGACCTGTCAAGGGCTGAAAATTTCCAAGAACAGAGACTCCACAGCCTCTCTGGGGAATCCGTTTCAATAGTTAACCACTCCTGCTGTGAATGCTTTTTTACTTAGATCTACTCAAAATTCCTCTTGCTGCAACTTGTGACTGTCATTGGGCAACTCTGACAATACCCAGCTGCATCTTCTCCTTAGTCCCCATGTAGGTAGTAAAAGTGGATTTTCATCCCCCCTCAATTTTTCTCCAGGCTGAAACAAATCTCATCCTTTTCTTGTGCATTAAGCACTCTCATCCCTTAACTGTCCTGATGGCCCTCCTCTCCATTTGCTCCAGTTTGTCAACATCTCCCTTCTACAAAGGAGTCCAGATGGGCCCTCACAAGGGTGAAGTCACTTCCCTTGACCTGCCTGTTACCTTTCTGCTCATGCAGCCCAGTATGCAGGTATCCTGCACTCCCCATTACACACCTTCCACAGCTCACTAAATGAGTTAGATTAACTCGTTTTCCTCTGGTCCATGTGAAGTGGTGTAATTTACCTGCATTTGGGCTAAAAAACAGGGGGGAGGCTCTGTTACATAATTTACTCCAAGAAAGAAAAGTATGTTAATCTGTTACATTCATTCTGCCTCTGCTCAGGAGAGGTTTACGAAACAGAAAGGTTCCATCTGAGCCTTGACAGAGCAAGGAAATCGTATGTGCTCATACCTCAAGCAGAGAAAAGCATCGAGAAGCATTTTGGACAGCATGCCAGAGACTTTTAAAATATGCAAATTTGCCAATGTAAATCTTACTAACAATTCTACTAAAAAGTTGCCTTAAAACCCCCCATATATATTGGCTGCCAATTACATTTCATTCCTTTAGTGAATACAGAATTAAGGCACTTTATCTCTGAAATAAAACTTCCAATTGTGTCTATCTAAGTAATTTGGTTGCCTAATTCTCCTGGCTTGCTGTGGTTTGGTACCCACTCCCTGGCACAGACCACTCTGTGCAGCATTTCTGAGTCCACTGCCCCCTTCTTAAGACCTACAAGATGCGTCCCTGTGGTGTGCTGGAACAAGAGCTGTCACTGGATGCAGACACAAACACATGCTTGAGAAACAGTAGTGAAGCAATGAGCAAGAGGCACGCCATATTTTGTCAGTAGGAATGTTATGAAACAGCCACAAGAAAACTCAACCATACTGTTCTAATTTATGATAGAGTGGATAGGGTCTTATTCTGGAGCATGAAAATGTAATCTGTCCCAGTCTCTGTTTCCCCACCACCCCTTTCAAATAGTAGTCTGCACTGTCATCAAATTAAATTAACAGTTAAACAGAGCTGATTTCCAATCAGGACCTTACAAGGACTTAGCCTTCCTATATACACTTTCAAAAGGAATTGTGGTGGTGAGATTGAGAGAAAAGTATTACCCAGAATCCTTTTAAGATTGAAGACAGGGAAAAAAGGGATTTCTTCATGATTTAAGAAAGATAAATATGAGCTTCAAACAATCAAAATAACAGTATTTGAGAAGTGATAGCAGATGTGTCAATCCACATGCTTTAGCTTCAAATTCTCCCATTTCACAATATTGTCAGCTGCCCCCAGAGCTTCACAGCACTGTATAAAGAAAGAATTGCACATCTTCTAAAAACAGAAGATGGTGAGATCTCTTAAACAGCTTGCCCAAAAACACTATTGTGCCAAAATTTTTATGGGTTTATTCAATAAATTAAAAGAAATACCTCCTATGGGAAGCAAAAGACATAACAGAACTGAAAACATTTCCTGTAGGAGGAATATTTTTAAACTTTTACAGAGAGAGGCAAATGAAAACTGAACAGAGCACGGCCAACTGGTTTCTCACCACATTACTCTCAGTAGGGTGCTACTCAACTGAAATTACCCTTCAGAGAAAAAACGAAAAAGTTAGCGCTCAGAAACCATCTTGCCATATTACAACAGTGGCAGAAAACAAAGGGACAAAGTAAATAAAACCTGAAAATAGAAATGGAAAATTTGTATTAGTCTTCCTCTTGCAAAATCAGTTATAGACGCTCAGCGGAGGTACAGTTCCATCACTGAAAATCAAGTCCAGGCTAACTCCAAGGCAATGCAAAAGTAATCTTAACTGCACTAAAAAACCTAAAACTAAATCTTTCATTTCTTAGCAAGTTCTGTAACATACTTTGTACTTTGCTGAAAACCAGTTTGTCTATTTATGAGAACAAAAGTACTCATTAACATTTGACTTGGCCAATCCAAATAGGAGACAACAGCTACAGTAAAGCAGATTTCTTTTTTTTTTTAGCATGAATTTCAGGTGATGAAAGCAACAAGACACAGTATTGTCCTTTTTAATGTTTGGCAGGGAGGATAATTGAAGATACACATAACAAGGAGTACTAGAAATGGATAAAAGACAAGCCCCACTTTAAAAGGTGCAAGTGCGTTGAACAGGAACTCAGAACTTCACAGAGTTAAGTGAGAAAGAGAAAAACAAGTTCCCAGCAGCCATCAGGAGAGTTTCGGCATTGGAATGCGTGCTCATGTGCATCCTCACTAAGTGCAGTGCTCAAAAATCTCTTTTTGACCTTACACACTCATAGAGTCCTCATGGGTAAATACTTAAGTCAGAAGGTCTTTTCTTTGAGAGGATACAGAAGAGATGAAGTAGGAAGATCCAGAAAAGACAGTTCTGGTTTCAGAACTGGGGATGCTGATGCAAGCTGTTCCCATAGCCAGGACCGCGAGGATGATGACCCAGGGATGACAGCTTTAGGGTGTGAAACTGATGCATGGTTTTATGAGCCAGAGACACAGTACCTAAACTACTTAGGTCCAAAAAACACAAACATGTGGTACCCGGCATCTGGTTCCAGTACAACAATGTGGTGAGCATCAGGCACTGGAAGCTCATCAAAATCCTTCAGAAACACTCTCACGTCTCCCAGGGATTTAATAATTCTTAGCTGACAACCGGAGTGGAAAAAACATGTAACTTGAAATAGCCAGTCTGTACACATCTAGGAAAAACTAAAACTCAACCAGAAAGCCTCCACATTTCCATTGACATGTATTATTGTTACAGGGTAAGAATAGATTAAAAATAGTAGAAATTATTTTGAACAAGCACAGCTTTAAAATTTGTACAAAATAATTGATACAAAAGTTTTAGAGAGGTGAAGAAAGTAAATTCCTAGGACTGAATGGTAACTAAAAACTTTGCTTCCTTCCTCATACTCTAGTTTGATTAGTCGCCACCAGCCAAAAGGAAAGCACACATCTGAGTACTGTGTTGAAGTATGAAAGTTCAGTACCTTCCAAAATTGGCCAAGGAGTTGCAATGTCAAATTCCAATGAAGTCTGAACCTTGCCCTGAACCTCCTTATTGCTCCCCTTCCATTTTCTGTAAGTTGAATGGAATATTTGGCCTCTTCTCCCACAATCCAGACACCTGCTTCAGTTAGCAACCAGTGTAACCCGGGAGGTACAAAAGGTACATTTTAAAATGTTAGCTTAATTCCAGTGATCCTTATGCTCTCAAATATTGTGCCACATAGCCAGAGAATCAAATAGGAGCAGCGTTTTATCATGTTTAAGGAGACTAAGACAGGATTGCCATTATAATTTTGACTTTTAGTACCTTTTTTACGTGAAGATTTCAACTCTCCAACCTTGACACTGACATGCTGAATTACTACTATGCTATCATGACTGTTCAGCCCTACTTGCTCAGAACTCAGAACTCCCTGCTGGTTTCAATTACGATATTTACATCTGGAAGGAAAAAAATCCCCCAAGCAGGTTTAATACCTATGCACTTATACAGCCAGAGCACTGCAGAAGAGACTTCTGAAATGTTCTTCACCTGCAAGCTGTCACAGCTGCAGTACTTGCCATACAATAGAGTCTGCAAAACTAAATGTGCTTCAACTCCACCGTGAAGTCAAGACAGCAGTCTGGATTGTTAATATTTTAGAGGTTACTCAAAATTACTTTTCAGTCTCATTTCTATTATTTTCACAAGTTCCTTTCCCATTACTTAAGCAACGCACACTTGAACAATTCTGTATGTCCTAGCCATCAACCCCTATGTTTTCATCCAATGTCTTCAGACGTAATTTAGTTGAGAATGGGAAGAGTGCACTTGCCAAAATTGGAAATACTGGATATATTTAGTTACTTTTAATGGCATTCCTGTCACGAGAGACCCACAACATTCCTGCCCACCAGATTTTGCAATTGTAGAACTCTTACAGCATTGAATGGGACAGACTTAGGCTGAGACTAATCTGTGTGTCCAGTGGTTTGGAAGGTCTTAAGGATGAAAATAAAGCAGAACAGTTCACTGGTAAATACCAGCACATACAGTTTTTTACTTAAAAAAAAAATTTCCAAAGTACAGTTCTCACACATCTCATTAAAAATCCCCCTCAACAGAAAAAATGCAAGTTAGCCATTTAAACATGCCAGACCCCCATTTTGCTTCCAGCACAGTTAATCAGAGCTCTGCAAGGGAATATGTTCCAACATGTCTTCTATCCATGCAGCAAAATCTCTGGGTTAGGTATCAAGGTGCTTAAGGGTAACAGGCACTGTGCTCACAGTTGATGTCCAACCTGAACCTCCACTGACACAGCTTGAGGCTGTTTCCTCTCGTCCTGTCACTGGCTGCCTGAGAGAAGAGCCAACCCTCCTTGCTACAAGGAAAGAGAGAATCTGATACTGCCTTCCCAGTGAATTTAAACTCTTAAGTATCAAGCCAGTGAATTTACCAAAGCTGACCTCCCAAGGCACCTGTCAGCTGAAACCTGTGCTGTGAACATTCACTACTTCTAATGGCCACGCTATAAAATAATTCAGTTAAACTAATGTTCTGAGAGTGCAGATTAGCCTCTCCAACATCCTTGAAGCTCGTCACAGCTTGGCCAGCCAGCAGCGCAGGAGATACCTGGACAACTCCTGGCTTCTCCCCCAAAACCTGGTGAGGAACCAGGGCAACCTTCCCTGCCGTGCCATGGAAAGTTCCTCCTGTAGTGATCAACAGAAAGCCCTTCCGGGCGAGCAAGGGGATCGAAGGCTGAGTCAGGAGAAGGAGGTGAGGAAGGGCTGAGGCATCCACCCGCAGGAACCTGATTTCACTGAGAAACAAATTGCAAACTAAGGATGCTGCCCCCTGCCTCCCAGGGGCCATGCATGCAGATGGGAAGGCTGCAGACGTTATACTACCATTGCTTTAAAATCATCTCTCCCCCAAAAAAAGCATTTTAGTTGGAAATAGTAATGTTTAATTAGTTAGTAACACACAGACTATGACAGCAAAATAATCAGGCCATTGAAGTTTAAGTTGTAGATTTGGTTCACCATAACAAATAGATTACTCGATATATTCCCACGATTTGCAATATTTTTTATACAAATGCTGTGGCTTTCCATTACCATCTTTAAGACAGAAAAATAAGCGGAAGAATTAACACAACTCGAGGCTTCACACAGATCTATTAATCTTGAGCTATTCTGGACCCAGCAAATGTATTTCAGTCAGTCAATGTAAACACTTGCATCCTTAACTTGTACAGGACTATTCACATATGTTAGCATAAATGTGTGACCAATTTTGGCAGAATCAAGGCATTAAGATATTTCTAGATATTTCTACGATCTTGTCCATGATATTTAGTTTACTTAGAGAGTCATGTGAGCATAAGCAACACTTAATGAAAGCATAATAGACTTAATTTTGCAAGTGAAAGTGAATTTTCTTTAAGGAAAATGGCATAAAAGGACAGCTGAGATCAGATGGGACTTCAGGATGAATGCTTTTTTTCCCCTTATTAAAAATCCCCCCTGGCTTTGTCCTACTGAAACCACTGGAAATGTTGTTGCAAATTTCCGCAGACCCAAGAACAGGTTTTCTTATTTAAGCAGCTCATATACATAAGCAGAAAATAGAGAGGTGAAAGAATGGTTGTCAGCAAAGTGAAGCTCTACCAAAAATAATCTTTACACTTGTAAAATATTCTTGTGAAGAAAACAACATGTCAATAAAGAAGTGCCAGGTCCCTGGGTGGTGAGAGACACATCTGTCAGATGATGCTTCACATTCAAAAATCTGTGCACCTAAGAATACAAGGCTAACACACTGTGCTGAAACTGGAAATCTCCTGTGCATTCAGGCATTCCATTAAAAATTATTTATGAATGGTGGCATGAACTTAGCAGCAACCTTTCTAATAGACAGGCTTGTGATATAAAATGCAGAAGTCAAAGAATTACAATGAAAAAAAGGCAAAATAAGCAATCCATTTTATTCTCCTGGCCTCATAACAAAGCTAGTATGGACATTGTGGCCTCATATACAGAAATCCCAGATTTCTGGGGCATGCATGCTTTAAAGCCTGACTAGAGTTGGGCCAGGTGCCCCTACCCCCACAGCTCCAAGGTACCACCTGTCCCGGCAGGATTCACCCAGTGCAGGCTGCAAACCCCACCTTCAACATGTCCGTCTAGGTGCCACCACACAGATCCAGCTTGGGAGAAATGCACAAGGTCCTGCCTAGAAATTATAATATTGAAGGGGTTCTGAAGAGGAAACCTCCATGGCATTCTTACTTCTCTTTACTCCTTTAGAGATTAAGGTAGCGGGGGCAAAAATAATTCCCATGCGTATCTCCTAGTGCATAACCCTGTTGCTTCCTTGTTGCTTCCTCTAGAGCAACATTTTCTAAAAAGAGCAATTATACCAAAGGGGTTGGAATTAAGGTAAAGAAAAGAGATTTTGCAATGAACATTTATTTTATTCCCAACTAACAGGATGGGAATTTTTAAGTACCACAGACAAAACTTTCTATGTTCATTCTTATTAGGCAGTCATCTGTTCAGTTGTCTTCTACAGATGAGTAAAATCATCATTGTGATGTATTTCATTTCCTAAGTTGAATAGAAATGGAACTACAGGTCTCCTACTGAGAATACAATAATTTGGATAATGGGACCTTTTAAAGTTATAGTATTATAAGCAGTTACTTCCTTTTCACCCAATAAAATGTGGGGGTTTTCACCTCCTAAAGCACACTTGCTTTGCTGCAGCCAGGATGAAGCTGCAGAGACAAAAAAATCCTTTGCTTCCAAAAAACTGAACCTTTTCAAATAAACATGAACTAGGAAGCAAACAACTAAATCCTTCATTAATAATGCTATTTTCTAATGAGGTCAGATTGAATGACCATTAGGACGCATCCCTAAAATAAGAGGGGGAATAAGATCAAAATTACGTATGTGCAGTTTCTTCTAAAATATAGATCAATGTAATTTGTACATGTCTTTGCTGAATAACTAAGTTCATATTTGTATAATGTCTTGAAAATAGCAACTCTGAAACTAGCAAGCATCAGGTTGAATGATGACTGACATCAAATGCTACCAATTTATAGTGACAACACTGAGCCACTGCAGGAGGCCAGCACACCCTGCTCCTGCATCACAGCCTCACCACCCTGACTGCTGGGACAATGACAGCCCTCCCAAAAAAAGGTTTGACTATTTAAAAATGCTAGAGACACGCCATATTAAGAAAGGACGTGGTATTTTTCAATTTGCAGTCTGAAGATTTTTGATGACGTACAGATCTGAAAAAAAATGCCCCAAGTGTCCACCACCTTTGAATAGATTCAGCAAAAACAGGAAGACCTGCTTAGATTTACATATCAGAGACCATGCTGTGAGTCTTGGACTAAGTCAGGAAACTCTGCACAGGAAATCTTATGCATCTTTCACTTTTTGATGTACCCTATAAAATCATAAGTGGGTAAGCAGCAAACGTATCCTTAATTAGTATGACCACCTATTATCTCACTGTCCACTGGAGGGTTTTTGCCACTGATGTTGCAACTCCCACAAAGTTCTTTGACACCATGAATTTTTTACTATCTTAAAATTTAAGCACCAAGATGAAATACTGCTAAGAGTAACTTCTGATTACAAGACTTCATAATAATCCATTTTAAAAACTGCTAAAATTCTTCATCACCTCTTCCAACATTAGCCAGCATCATGCCTGAAGTCACCACCCACATGTTGACACTCCATCCCAATTGGCAGATGTTAACAACTTTTATACTCCAAGCAAACAGCAGGATATGGGAGTTCAGGTAAGAGGCAGCCTTTGCCCTTAAAAACTACATTTTGCAATCTTGTGCTGTCATGGTGCCTAGTTTGGCTTTGGATCTCAGATCACTGCATAAAGCAACCATTTGACAAGGACTTCCAAATCCCAGTGCAACAATGGGGCTGTTTTATTGATGCATCTAATTATTACTGACTATTTATAATAAGTACATCTGAAATGGAAATGAAAATGGAAATGGAAAGGAAAAGCTGCCTTCTGATCCCAGTTCTCCAGAAGGCACTACTAAACAGTTAAGCAGGAAGCCTCGTCACTATGAACAGGATGGAGAATTTCTTAAAACAAAAAAAATTATTCTTCTTCTGCTACACAGGGCTCAGCACAAGCAAATCGCTGAGCAATCACTACCAGGAAACAATGCCACATTTTTTGAAAACATTCGTCCACATGGTATGGCATCTGCAGCCCAACATCGACGACATCCAAGTTAAATGAATAAATATTTGCATTGCAAAGTTGGATTTGTCTTGGAATACAATTGCTCCTCATGTGGTTTTGACACATGTGCGTTGTCAAATAAATCACAGCTCACTGGGTGTGCACATTAAAAATAATTCCTCTATCTTGTTAGAAGCCATCACATACTTCAGTTTAAGAGGTGTGAAACTGGGAGGGGAAGGTTTTGCAGGCCTGGGACGGCTACACATGGAACCCGTCGACGGAACGTCAAATATCCGACCCTCCAGCGCCGCAGATGCCAGCTCCGGGCACCAACACCCACGGCGGCCTCGACGGCCCCGCCGCACGGGGCGGACACGCGCGGGGCCCGGCCGGGCCCGGCACCCATCACCGGGCGGGCGCTGCTGGAGCCCCGCGG
>VXBT01014129.1:519342-550718 GCA_013400235.1 Oriolus oriolus
GGCGGCCACCCCCTACGTGGGGCTGCGGCGGCCGCTGGGCTACAAGCTGGCCAAGGCCACCAAGGAGCGGATCTGGCGGGGGGAGTTCATTGACCTCTTTTCCTTGCTCCACACAGAGCTGGCCCCCGAGCACGGCCCGCGCCCGGGGGACACGCTGGACCAGTGGGTCTCGGCCTTCCTGGTGTACGCCAGCGTGCTGTGCGAGAAGCACCCGGCGCGCTGCGGAGCCATGTTCAAGTACCTGGACACCATCCGCAAGCTGCACGCCACCTACGGGGGCACCTCCTGGATGAACTACGATGAGGACTTCCGGCGGCGGGCGGCCAAGAACCCCTCACTGCCCTGGGGCGACGTCGACTTGGACCTGTGGATGAAGTGGATGGCGCCCCTCAAGTCGCTTGTCCCCAGGCGCCTGCGTGCTGAGAGCGAGACACAGGCCTCGCCGGCCCAGCCGCCACCGCCGGGCCAGAGCCCCAAGGAGGAGGAGAAAAGCCAGGTGTGATGGGCCGATGGCCGCGTGTTTCTCTGCTCTGCTGGCTGGGCGTGGTGCTCCCTCGGACGGAATAGGAGAAAGGGGCGGTTGGGGTGCCCTTGCCTTGGTCGGCAGCTCTCGTCTCATGGCACTGACCCTTTGCTCGTGCTGACCATAGGGACATGGTATCATGGGTGCCCAGCTGGCCAGCGTGAGAGGTGTGCACGTGGATGGATGCTCTGAGCAAATGTTTGAGCATTTATTTCTCCAGCCACCAGAAAATAGGAACCCCACTAATTCCCTCTTCTGGTATATTTTTGCATTTTCCTGAAGACGTTAGAAGAAAGATGTTCTGTGGTTTTGTTCATTTCCTCTGAGTTGTCTTTAAAAAAATCAACTTTCTCAGCAGTACAGTTATTTGTATGTAAGACAAAGAGCACAGACTCTCCTGTTACTATGGGAGCATGTGGGCAGTTGCAGGCACTGTGGGATGGTGAAAAATTGATATGAATAAAGATAAACTTCAATAAGAATGGCCACGGTGTGCAAATTCACCATGATTTGAAGATGAAACTTGGTTTGGGGCTCAGTAGATTTAATCCACAAGGTAGAGCCTGTTTTGTGGGAAAAGATGATGAGTGTGGTTAGGGGAAGTAGGGAGGATTTTGTGTACTTGTTTTGCTTTCAGTATAGGCATCACTATATGCATTGCTATGACCTGTGGTGGATGCAGGCAGGTCTACCCTTTCTCCTTCCTGAGGCATGACGCTGAGCTCCACAGCTACAAAGGGCTGCCTGCCTATATTAGAGGGGTTGTGCTGCTTCTCTTACGGTGGTGATTGCAGTCTGCCAAATCCCCAGCACAGAAAATGCTGAATGCCGAATGTTGAGTTTCATGTCAGCTGAGTGGTGACAGATTCTGTTATATTGGCTGTTTGTTTCTAATCAATTTTTTTTTTTTACAACTGTAGAAAGAACCTTTGCCTTCCAGAAGAATTTTTGCTAATTTATCAGATGCTGTGCTTCCCTGGGATTGCCAGCACAGAGTGGCTAAATTGTTTGACTCTTGTTAGCCTGGTCCTTTTTCAAGGCATCTGAACGTGTTTGGTGTGTCACACCAAGTCTTGCCTTTGGTACCTATCAAAAGTAACTTCTCTAGGCCAACCTGTGACAAAGAAAAGGAGCAAACGCCACACAGTAATATAGATAAACCCAGGCCTGTTGGCCTTGTGCTTCCTGTGGTCGATGCTCTGTGTTCTGCAACTTTTTCTGATATGTCTGTTTACATTTCTCAATTCTCAAGATGAACAGCTCAGTTCTTGTTTTCCTGCAGATCTTATGTGAGCACCAATGGCATGTAGCTTTCTTCTCATCTGAGACTGGACCTTCAGCTTGTCATGTTAACCACTCTTGTAACTTCTTCCACAGCAGCTGCTCTCTCAGAGCAGAGCTTTGCTCTGTTGTCTGCTGAGGCACCAGGGGTCTCAATCCCCTTTGATTTCATGGAAATTTCCTAGCTAATTTTTATCAGTGCCGTTGATGTATTTTTTTCCTCAGAAAGTGTGTAAAGAAAGAAAATAAACATCTTTATTTTAACAAAGTTGCAAAATACCAGAAGTTTAATGTTTGTGAAATGAGTAACACTTTAGCAGCACAATGAAAAGTAAAATGTGTCCAGTTAATCATTGTGGTTTCAGCCCCCTTTTTGTTATTAGAGCAGTTTTTAATTGGTAGCATATAGTCTTTTATAACTGTTTAAAAAGTCCTTAAGTGAAATGATGGTTTGAGCAGCTGTCAAATGTCGATGAGGCCTTAGGATAAAGCATGAATTTATCATTGGCAAGGTTGTAGCAAGGAAATGTTTTCTTGGAGGTGACCTGTGCATTTCCCCCATATCTCCCCAGCTCCTTGCAAGCTCTATGTATGTTGTGTAAAACTACTTCAGCAAAGTAAGATGTGACATCACACTCGGGCAAAAGAACTGGAGAATTAAAGTGGGAGAGAATAGCCTCTTTTGGGCTTAAGACTTTGGACAGAACCTAGGCTTTTCCGTGTTCATGCTGTCAAGAGGAAGAGGAGGTGTTTTACAAAAATCTTTTTTCCCAGATTGTTGGTTTGAACTGATTTTGGTTTTGTAATTTCAAAGGGATAATATTAGGCAGCCTGACTGGATTTCATTTCCGCTTTTAGTCCAAGACTCCTTGAATTTCAGCATCATTTAGTTTAGTGCCGGTATCTCTGATTCTACATTTCCACAGATGGTTAAACAGTAAAAATGAAGTCAAGGTGTACAAAGTGTTGTGTCTGAAGATAGCTGTCCTTTCTAAGGCACTGGTGAAGAGCTGTAACTTTGCTTTACATGGAAAGAAAAAAGTGAGAAATTCTAGTTTTAGTTTGAGTGCACTAATTGGCGTGTGTGTAGGATAGCTGAGATTCATTCCTGCAAATTTATGTCTGTATGTATAACTTGAGACAATTCTCTTTTTTTCCCCAGACTCCATGAAAACAGAAGACCAGTTTGGATGGGAGTCAGACTAAGTGGGTGAGTTTATTTATAAAACTGAATAACTTTGGATCTTAAATATTTGCAGATTTGTTAAATACAGAATTTCTTATTGGTGCCAACAGCCTGACTCCGTTGGTGTTTAAGTGGAGCTCTGGTATTCTAGTGCATTCTTTTACCTCTGCTTCTGTTGCGTTGCAAGCTGTGCTAGAGAAGACGTAGGAAATTCATTTTACCCAATCAGCAATTGTAACAATGGACTACAAACCTGCAGAGCAAGCCAGTTTGCTGGAAAACAGGAATTCCTGCAGCGCAGCACTTGTCACAGACTATCCAAAGAGGGCAAAGATTCAGGAAGGTGAATAAATTGAACATTGGTTGAATGAGGTCAGGAACACTCTCCCGGAGGAGAACCCTGCCCTAAAATACTACTTTGAAAGTAAAAGCCAATTTAATGCGCAGATTAAGCCTTCTTATTTGACCAAACTTGTGTGCAATCCTGGATCTTTGCAGATCACAGCCGGACACTTCAAAACCCTGTGTATTATATTTGTTTAAAAAAAAAATAAATCATAACTTGTCTTGTTACAGCTGTTACTTTTGCCATTTCATTGAGAGTATCTGCAACATAAATGTGTATTTGACTCAAAAAAGTATCATACACTCGGTATAGTAACTCAGGTTGTCAACAGAATTATTCTGTGAGGCTCAGTATCCTCTCTCAGTTGTTCTGCATTAACCATTGCTGTCACTGCCAGATAGCCCAATTGTGCATTACAAAATTCTTCATCAATTACAATAATTGACCTAAGTTATAATTCTGTTTTTATCCTAGTAGAATACTTAAAATCCTGACCATCAGACTAGACCTTTGTCGTCTAGTGTTCATGAAAATCTTTTTCACTGATTCACAGTTTTCATTCTGCGTCTCAGTATTTTGTTTTCTTTTCCTTTTTCCTTGCCTGCTAAGGGGTATGGTCAGGGTAATACTATGATCCAGTAACGCGCATGATGGTAAGGGTTTGCCTTTAGTTTTTTCAGGAAAAAGCTGCCATTGTCTTCTCTCCCTTTCTCAATAGTTCCAATAATATGCATAACATAAAGTGTTTGTAAATTGCTATCAAACTGTTTGTGACTTCACCTAAATAAATTTTTATATTTAAATGCTATTCTTAATCTTACCGGGTTTTTTCCTCCCTTGTTCTTGTATTGCCACTTCCCTTTTGTAATCACTTTTTTCATCACCTGACCTTTTACACAACTTGTGCTTTAATAACTGAAAACCAGAACTGAATTTTAACTAGCAAGTGAAAATAAATCAGCCTTTGGAACTTTCTTCCAATATTTTGCGTAAAGACTTCATAATGTAGCTGTAGTTATCATAGCTTATTCATCTGCCAGTTGTTGAGCCAGTGACAGCACGAATCGGGCCTCAAAAATCAAATAGCTTCTGTACTACAATACCAGTATCTTAATGGCCTCCAAACTGATCTAGTGAATGCTGAGATTCTTGCATTTGATACAGTAGAATATAGAGCACTTGTACAGATGTTACAAAAATACTTTTTGTTTTCAAGAAGGGGCTTAAGCTCAGTCATCAGATCACTCGTGTTATTTTTCCTGTGCCCTCTTGTTTTGAGAAATCAGAACTTGGTTACTCGCTGGTCTGTGCTGCGTTTGTTACCATCATTGCTACATGAACTACACGGCTGCTGCATTGCTGCAGATATCTCCTCCTGAGCAAGTGCTGTAATAGTGGCAGGATTTGGGGAGAGTTGTGGGAAGAGGCGAATGGAGTGAGGAAGGATGAGCAGATACTGGTCTCCTTGATGAATTGTACCAGTGTGGGTCTACCTACTGACTCAGAGCAGCAAAGCAGCAACAGTTTTGGTTTTTGTGTCCTCTTCGGGAGCAGCATAGCCAGCTGGAGTCTAAAACACTTCCTAATGTTCTTTGCTGAGTCCTTCTGCCAAGAATGTTTTGGGTTTGTTTGTTACTCTCTCCAGCTTTCATACAGTCTGGTGCCCTTCCTGGCACTCTGTCACCTCCCAGTCTCCTGGTTGCTACTGGTGCTGGGTTGGACCACCCTGTCTTCCATGTCTGCTGTAGACAATTCCCAGAGCTCTACCTTGCTCTCCAGTGTCAGTGGCTGCTTTAAATTTGCTGCCCGCTTTCATAATGAAACTTGTGTTTCATGTTATTGGCAGTGATGGTTTTGCAACGTGTGGGACCTCCTCCCCTCTTTGCTGTTTTTCTTCCTCACTCTCTTTGAGCCACCCTGTAATTTCACTGTGGTACTTGTGCATCCTTGCTTTGGGGTTTATTGTTGCATGTGTGCTTTGCCCCTCATTGCTGTGCTGTAAGCTTCTGCAGGAAATTTTCTTCTACGCTAGTTTCTCATTAAAAGTGTTGGACTTCAAGGGGTTTCTTCAAATTTTAACAGTTAAGTTACTGAAAGGTTTGCCTCTGTCCTTGACGCTGGGGATAACTCTTTAACTAAGTGCTGTTTGAGGATAGAGCACACACTTGGAGAGAGGCTTGGGATTCAACCATGATTCTGCTACTCTGAATAATTGTGATCTGCAGTGGAAACCAGTGATACACAGGAGTTAGTTTTCTATAAATACTATTTTTGTAAGTCCTATTTCATAGCAAGGGGGGATGTCTTTGGTGTTGCTACGATTTCTTATGCTTTGCTCAAAAAATTTTGAGCATTTTTATGAAGGTGCCGCAGAGTTTTTCACTAAGACTGATGGAATTTTCAGTTGGGAATATTTGTGAAATGTGTGGGAATTGATTTGTTTGGGAGGACCTGCAGCTTATGGAAAAACAGTTTTCTCTCAGTTAACTAGAATTAAGGAGCATGCTTTTGAGAAGTAATTTCAAATAAGTTTCTTTTTAGGCATTTCTAGCAGGATAGCTTTTTTTTTCCCCACAAATGTGCTTTTTCATGTGCTGGATTGATATGCATTGTTTTTGCAAAGAACAAATCGAAACTAGTGCAGTGTGATTTTGACAGCACAAAACAAGTTGCAGCATAGGGATAAGACTAAAACACGTAAGTCTTTAAGCAAGCTGATGTGCTTGGGGAGTTCAGAGTTGAGCTGTAGCAGAAGTAGAGTCAAATAAATCAGATTTCTAACTTCCACCTGTGTGCAGCAGTTCAGCTTAAGGTATTTGAAGCATCTGAAAAGACAAGGCTGTTACTACTCTTGTGGCCTTATTAGTACGGTGATGTGTCTTTAAAGATAAGGTGACAGCAGAATGTTTTGCATGTGGGGTAGCCTGTTGCA
Organism: Oriolus oriolus; assembly: GCA_013400235.1. Taxonomy (NCBI): domain Eukaryota; kingdom Metazoa; phylum Chordata; class Aves; order Passeriformes; family Corvidae; genus Oriolus; species Oriolus oriolus. Next base: position 525,611 of record VXBT01014129.1, read on the forward strand.
TCTGCAGTTGAACAAAATTACTTCTGATCTCTGATGAGATCCTCTCAGTTACTCAGTGTGACTTCCAGTTTAAGCTTCAAACATTGTTTTCCCATCTTCCACTGTCTCCAATCATCTTACCAACTTGGTTATCTTCTTTATAAAAATCTGGTGAGCACAGCAAACATGTTCTGAGGGCAGTGTCTGATCAGCCTGTCTGTATGTACAGAACCTTTCCCCCCATGTGGGTAGTTCTACTAAGTTGTGTGGTCTAGCATGAAGGAAGTCAGAGTGTGTCTTTAAGTGTGGCTGGATGGAGAGCACACTGGAGGCTCCCCAGCTACCTGCAAGGCTTGTGTGTTTTTGAGAAGCCAGTGGCATTGGCAGCATGTTTTTCTGTCCACTCCTGGTAAAATCAAACCCAAAAGCCCCAGAGACTGCTGTAACCATTGAGGGAAGGGATGTGACTCACTTCTAACAGCCTTGGTGTTGGTGGAAATGTTGCCTAGTGAAGTTACCCAACTTCTTTTTAGGTCGTATGCTTAACAAGGACTGCAACAATTGATAGTGTCTGTGGACGTGCTTTTGGTAGCTCTTCCTACAAAGAGATTATGCCTCTGAAAACTTGGCTGGAAAAATTATAAAGATCTTATTTTCCCATCTTGTTTTGGTACCCAGGTTTGGTTTTTACCCTGTCATGAAGTTTAGCATGCCTCAGCCCAACCCAATAAAGGACATGAATTTTTATCCCTATTATCTTCTGGGTCTAGCATTTATTTTTTTCTTCACCTGGGAATTCTCATCAAAACCACTTGGCATTGTTGCAGTTTAGCAGTTTCTGGGCAATCAGCTAAAGAGCAGCAGAGATTTAAATAGCAGGAACATGTTTACTATATCTTACTATTTGTAAACTTGAAATAATCCAATAAGTGCTTTTACCTTTTTTGGTGGTTGTTGCTCTTTCTTTACTTTAAAGAATACTTTCTTTTTTGCAGTACCTCAGTGCAGTGTTGCTGTGTCAATATTTCCAAGGCAGCAGGGGAATGTTTACATAAAAAACCAAAGTGTTTTCTTTAAATTGTTTAATTGCAAACATTTGTGTCCATAAAATCCTTTCCATAAAACTTAGGTAGCTTTTTTGCTTTTTTTTTTTAATTCTGTTCAAAACCAAACCTGGATCACTTTCAGTTTCCAGATTTTTTTTATTTTCTGAACTGTGTAGTATGAGCATTTTATCTGAACCTACATCAGCAGGTGTAGAAGAGGCCACTTGCTACTTCAAATGGCAGTTCTAATGATTCGAAGTCGGGAGTGATTGTTTAACAACATCTACATTGCTTACACTGGCTGCAGATACAAGCACCACTTGCATTGCTGATACTCAGAGTGTCCATAAATGCCCTCTATTACCCCCGAATATGGGGTTTCATGAAGGTAGTGGGCAGTAAAGGGTGCTGATGTTGGTTGGTGGGGCTACTTAGTTGATAACCTGCAAGACAATATGGTGGCAGAATACCTGGACTGTGTGTCCCCTGTGGATGTTCCTGGCATAACTGGGGACAAGGCATGTCCTTGATACGTGTAACATGGGCCAAGAGTTCAAACCTCCTCTGCCTAACCTAAACTTCCCACCTTGCACTTGGGCATGCTGGCATGTGTCTTCCACCATGCCTCCCTAGTCTCAGCTCCTGGATTTTTTTCACTTTGTAGTAGTGAAATGTCATTCATGGTGTTTGGAACGAAGAAATACTGCCAGGGCAGGTAGATGGTTCCCAACCGTGCACATCTCCCTGGGATGATCTATGCAGTGCTAAGGGAAAAGGTTTTTTCCCCAGCTTTTAGCTGTGAAATGACAATTATACAAATACTTAACAGAGGTGCTGAGATTACAAATGTTAGCAACTCTGGACCGGTGATAATAAAATAAGGTCAGTTGGAGGTGGGGAAATCTGAGGCTACCTTTGCTCAGGGCGTGCAGGTGTGTGCCTTGCTGCACTTGGTGTGACTGAGTGGACTTGAAGCAATAGGCTCCTTGAAGTGGTGTTGGAGTGGGAGGAGCATTCAGTTTTCCTTTCCTGTGTCATTTTCCTTGTCCTTTCTCCCTCACCAGCAGTCTCCCAAGTGAGATATGTGACCTTGTTACTGAGTACTGGTGGGTAACAGGGGAAATCTCACTGCCGTTATGTGGGGTTGCTGGGAGAAATGAGTGGGTTTACACCTTTAAAACCATGAAGTTTTTCCAGGAGCAGCACAAAAAATCTGGTGGTATTCAAGGGCAAAAATAGTGACTTTGAGGGTACCCAGTCTGTCATTTGCTTTCCCACTGAAGGAAAAGAAGATTCAGCTTTCTGTCTTAATTGGTTACTGGCCAGTGGAAAGGCTTTGGGCAGAGTATCTCAATGAGGTTTGGTAGCAGAAAGTACATTACATGTGCATCAGTATTGCTGCAGGTGCTCTGTAGGCCAATATGTAGGCAGAAAAAAGAGCCCTGGCCAGCAGGTGAAGCTGGCCAGGCTGTCGGTGATGCTGACCCACCAAGCTTGAGGGCATTTCATGGAACTGGTTATGGAGCCCAAGGAGAGACCTTAAAAGATCACTCTTCTTGTGCCTTAGCATGCTTTTAAAATAAAGCAAAACAACAAAAAGCCACACAAACTCAAAGTACTTTCATTGTATGACTGGAATATAGCTGCAAATGCTGAGGACAGTGGGTGATATCTGGTATGCACCATTTCCTGCCATGCATTTTCTGTTTTAAGCACTTTGATTACCTGCAAATGAAATGGAATAAAATTGAATCTCTCAGTACTATTAGAGAACAACACAATTTACCAGTGTGTTAAGACAGCTTTTTTGTTTTAACTTTTGTTAGCAAGCATTTAAAAACATGTTTGATTTGTTTGAGGTTTTTGGTCAGTGCTCAAAGCATTGAAAACAAGCCTTTAGTGTGTCACAACACTGTTGCACTGCTGAGAACAGCACAAGTTGTTCACAGGCTGGTGTTGCACAGAGGTATAAATAATCTCACTTGCTCCCCATCACATGGGGAGGAATGGATAAGCACATCCTTTACCTGCCCCTTGTATGAGGAAGGGGTTAATATGGAGTGTTTCCCCAAATGGAGAAGCTGAGAGCTAGACCTTCGGTCACCTGGTTCCCCACTGGTTCATCAGAACTGCTGGGCTTGGAGATACACAGTACCTTTTTGCATGTCTTGATCCCTCCAGCCCACAGTCCCTGAATGAGCAGTTTCTGCAGAGCATGGAAACAAAGAAACTCTTCCTTTTTGTGTTACTTCCTGTTTTTCCTGGTGATTCTGCAGCTTCAGTCTTTACACCTTGTTCTCTGAAGCTCCTGCAAGAAGTGCTGGAACTGAGAAACAGGTGAAGACAGCTCAGATGTTTATGTAGAGTGTGAGAAAAGTGCAATGCTACTCAGCTTTCTTAAGTCTGGGAATTGTTTGTTATAGCCTGGTTAATATCTCCCAGTGGTGGAGGACCAGAAAAGGTAAACCTACTTATTGCTTTAGCTTGTGTTGCCCAGGAGTGTATCACAGCATGCCCTGTATTTTGAAGGGCATGGGCATGGGAAGATCTGGCTGTGGTAGGAGGTGAAAATTACTTGACAGACGTGTCCTGGTAAGATGGCTTACTCTATGGCTTAACCTGGCAAGCCACAACAAAGTAAACCATGTCTTAATTCTCTTTCAAAATGCAGAAGTGAGTTTCTTGAGATGGTGGTGTTGCCTTGAACATGTGTGCCTTTTTGATGTAGAGTGTTTTAAAACTAGTGATGCAAGTACTGGGTCTGGTCAAGCAAGAACCTGAAATGTTAGCTCTAGATAGCTTCATCTGTGAGATTGCTCTGCTCAGGACTACTGACAATTAAATTAACTGATGTATTCATGTTTTAATGCCTGTGAAGCTGAACCACAGGTTTACAGTGGCATTACTGATTATTATTATTATTATTTTATGCACAACAATCAAACGACCTAATCTTCTGTTCTGTCATCTTCTCTCCTCCCCCTCCTCCTTCCCCCTTCCCCCCGTCCCAATCTGTGGGAGAGATGCCACTATGAAAAGGAGAGCAATTTCAGACATCGTGGTGAAGGCTGGACTTACTTAGGGAGCTTCAGAGAGTGCCATTTACCTGATGTTCTCCTCTCTGTTGCTGCAGCCCTTGAAAACAGGCAGGACTAGAGGCAAAGAGTCAGCAGCACCCGGGTGGGTCAGTGAGGAGGAGCGAGCCCTTTGAGACAGGAAAGGATGGGAGAGTTGTCCATATTTAATGACTTTCACCTATGGTGTCCATTTTACTTCACCAAGGATTTGGTGAAGTAGGAAATGCACCCACCCCACACACACAGAGCTCCAGAAAAGGGATGAAGTTTGGGGCTGGCTTTAGATTCCCTGCTTTCCCTCCTTGCCTGTTTGCTGTGCTTGCTGCAGAGGCTTTGGCAGGAGGAAAGGGTCAATTCACCACCCTGTTCCCTGTGACACCTGGGCTTGTGGCGTTCCAAGTGGTGCTGGAACAGCTGGGGCTGCTGGGAGAGGTGGGTGAATGGTGGCTGAGGGCTGGTGGGAACAGTACAGAAAATCATGTCGTGCTGTGCCAGGGCTGCACAACTGCCTCAGCTCATCTTGCTCCAGGAGCTGATGGTGGAAGCAGAAATTTAGTTGATGTCTAGAGAAGATGAGTTTGGCAAATTTGTACGTAAGTATTAGAAATTGTAACTACAGAGCCACAAGAGGCTGGAGAAAACATAACAGTAAACTAGGGGAAATACACTATTTGGAGGCCTCTTTCAAGTGGTAAGGAAATAGCAAAGTCTGTAAGACTTTGTTGTGTGTCATGCTAAGGACAGTCAATACTGAGTCATAAATTAGAGATGCATTGTACAGAACAAATTGTTGAGGGTGGCATATGAACATTTCTTCCCTGTGTTATTTCACATTGCAGCTTCTACTCCAGTCTTTGTCTTGGAATTACTCTTTTTTTTTTTTTTTTGACTAGGAGTTCCCAGGGGCAGTCACTGGCAACGCCCTGAGTAAAAGCTCTTTAGAGCTCTCCTAGATACACTCATGGTTTACCTTCCATGTGTGCTCCTTTGCTTTTATGTATGCTGGATTTTACCTCCTGTTGTTCTGTGTAGTTCAAAAGTTTGCCAGGGCCCTTGGCAATTTCTCAGTGTTTCCTTTAAAGATGATGATTCAGCCCACAAATTTCCAAATATCCCGATGTTCCTTCTAATTTCTTCTGAATGAAGGTGCTTCCAAACATCTCTAAATACTTCTGCTAGGTAGTGGGTAAGAGAAGCTCAACTTCTGTGTCTTCGAATTTATTTTGTTCCTGTCATGTCTCTTGTCCTCTGAGACACTGCTGTTCTTTACAGTGCAAGCTTTGCCTTCTCATGTTTCTAAAACAAAGCTTAGCCACCTGACCTAGGATGCAGCATTATGTCAAAAAATATCATTGAACCCATTTTGTTCAAAGTGAAGCTGCTCCTACTTCAACTATATAAAAATTACTCCAATTTTTCTCAACAGATGAGCCTCTTCTGTTCATACGGAATGTACATTCCGTTCGTACATTTATTTATTTCCAATTTTCCAGTTGAGTGTTTTCATTGTTAAAGATGTTATTTTAACAGGTTGTGGCATCTGAAAAGTTGTTTGTTTCTTTCAGAAAACAGCCATTCCTATAAAACAGAAAAGGTCCTGAAAACCCATCTCAATTATTCTAAGATGTTTTGTTCCTTTTTATTCAATGAAAGGAAAAGTGATTGATCTAGGAATTTGCACAGAAATTTCTCTCACTTTACTGGAAAGCCCTGGAAGTACATGACAATCATCTTTTCATGCACTTTTTACTGCATAAAGGTGTGTGTGCTAACAAAACATGAGTCTTGGCTTTTACATTAATGAAGATGGCCTGCAATACAAGGGGGATGTTTCAAAACATTTTTAAATCAGCAATTTAAAATAATTTCTCTCTTTTTTTTTTTTTTTTACTCAGAGGATAACCAAATTATGTGAACCAATTTCTGAGACTATATTTGTAGCACTATCTTTAGTTTCTGTTTTGGTGGTCCAGCTTGGAGCCATACATTTTTTTCTTAACTTGGAGTTTTTCTGGCACAATGCAAAAATGGCTCTGTTTTATTATTCCGAACATTTTGCAAAATCTCCTTTCAGATTAGACTTTTCTAAGTTAACCAACACTTGTGCACTTATTTTCTACTTCTTAGAAAACCACAGCTGAAAGGAGCAATTAAAAACTTGACTGCTGCTTTAAACTTGGAATTTAATCAGTATTTAACACAAGTAAACTCTCATTTCAGGACTGTTTGATACAGCCATTTCCCCTGTCAGTGTCAATCATACTTTGGGGTGTGTGCAGACTGTAGGATCTGGCACTTAGGAATTTAGAAATCATGGGCTCTCACACAAGTAATTCCAGATGGGTGGATTTATCCTTTGGACACTCCTGGGTCTTCCCAAGACATAACTTGTACCAGCCAGTCCACACTTGCAACACGATGCCTCTCAAGAGGCATTTGGTGTAGCTGGGCTGAATTGCGCTCGGTAAAGCTGCACTGAATTTCTCTCATCCACACTTGCAAGCAGATTAATACTAGGCCTTACCAATACCAATATAAAAAGAAACACACAAAAAATCCCTGGATGTGACTCGCTGCATACTCCCTCCCTTTCACTGTCGCTACAGGAGCAGGGAGGTGTTCTGTGCAGAGATGGCTGAGCTGATCCTGGTGTCAGGTACCACAGAGCTGTGGCAGCATCCTGGGGATGGGGGTCCTGGTGAATAAACAGTGTCCTGAGCAAGACAGGAGCACAAAGGAGGGGAGCTGATGCTCATCTGTGGCTTTAGGGCAAGGCAGATGTCCACCTCTGTAGTGTGAGGTGCAGAGCTAGGATTTACCCACAAAGCAGTCTAAGCATAGGAGAGCACTGGATCCAAGTCACACCAGTCCCAACCACGGCAGTGACTAAACCTGCATGTGACTGAGCTGTGAGCTACTGTACAGGACACCAAAGCATTGTGCCTGCCTCTACTCCCCCTCCCCCAAAATATAAAGCTAAGTTTATATAAATGTAAAACACTAATGTATAAATACCAACTGGATTTCATTCTCAAGTTTTAAATAAATGTCCATGGTCTAAGCATAAATAAACAAATAAATAAATAAATGGCTGTATGTGTCTGTTTTATTCAAAGCCATATTTGCAATTCAGAATTGTTTGTTGGACCCATCAGACTTTTCCCAGCTCTCAAGCAGAGACAGAATCTACTGTTGGGAAGTCAGCTGCCTCAAGTGATGCACTACTCATGGGTGTGTTGCATCTATTAACTACAACAGCAGTCCCTGTCTGAAATTTGGGGTGGTGGGGGGCTCAGCTGCCATCTCACAAGTGCATATCAAAGCTGGTCATGTAAAATCAAGGCACCTCTAGTTGGACCAACTTGGGCAAGCAGCATGAGGACAGAAAATCTGATCACAAACAGTTGTAAGACAGTGTCTTTTGGTTGCTGTCTTGGTGTTCATCATTCCTATATCCCAGGAAAAGTTCCCATCATCAAAAAAAAAAATTGTCTTGTTTTAAAACAGGATGAAACTTCACATGCACAGGGTCAGTATCCACAAAGTTTCAATGTAAACTTTTATTTCCTGGGCAATAATGGTTCTCACTGTCCTCCTGAGGCATTGATAGTCTTTTCAATTTCATTCTCCCAGCAGACTACAGAGCAAGTAACAAATGAGTACTTCGATTTTTACCAACTTTTAGTAGTTGGCCTGTTTTCATAATGCAGAAATTACAGAGATTGTTGTTTTGGCTGGAGGAATAAGTTCTAACACATTGCAGATCTTTAACAGGGAGAATTTGTTCTGGAGACAACCATGTATCCTGGGAAAGAGATGAGAAAAGATAAACAAAATAAATGAACATTTGGAATGGAAATGGTGAGTTAGTAGCTGCCCAAAGTGGAAAGCAGAATTCAAGTGTATTTCTTCTCATGCGTGTGCAGTAGTTTGGTGTCTTGAATCAAAAGAAAGAACACACAGAATCTGCCCATTCTTTCTAGTAACTGCCTGCATGTTTACATCCAGCTAACATTTGCATTGTCAGTTTAAGCAGAAATACTGTAACAAGTCCTAGCCAACCAACAGACAATATATTACAATGGTTAATTGGATGTATTGTTGATCTTTTTTGTTCCCATTACATTTAGATACTCGTTTGTTTTCACCTTGAAAATTTAAAAAGGTGTGAACTCTGCTTTTGATTAGCTATATAGACCCATCTCACAGTGCATCACTAATTGGTAAGATTTTAATATCATAAAAACTACACTGAGTTACAGCATTAGCAATGGATCCATCCTCCTTTGCATTGATTACAGGTCAGCTGAGGATTTCACTGGTGTGGGAAGATGTATGGCTGATGTGAATCAGCAGAGCTGGCCCTACACTGCACTTGTCTGGCCCCCTGCCAGCATCAGAGCCGTGCCTGCTTGAAAGCAAGAGGTCACACTCAGTGCGCTGCTGAAATATGCCTGTTGTTGGCAGGAGGGTCCCTGCTGCAGAGCAGTGAAATTCAGCACAGTCCTCAGGATCAGCCTGGCAGCAGCTCATGGATATGAAGGCACTTTGTCATTCTCTTCAGGATGTGCTGAACAAATCCTTAGCCAAGCAATGGAAATGAGGCATGTTTCCAAGTCGTGTCAGTGAGTTTCAGTGCAGTGCTTGTCAGTAACTCTATGTGCTCTCCTGCTTTGCCTTGCTAAGAGATGTGTTTCTGTCTGTCCTGGAGAGGGATGAGCTTTTGCAGCTTGCAAAGTACCTGTAACTGCTCTGGCTGAGACTCAGACTGATTTTTCAGCTCCTTAAACAAACCAAGAGATTAAAAGAAAAAGCACTCTCAGTCTGTTTAAGCTGACTTTTTGTTCTTCTGAAAAACAAATATTTCCTTTTAAGCAAAAAAATTCTAGAGAAAGTTGTAGGGGGTAAAAAGACACAGACCTAATTCTTACTGATGAGGAAGAGAATAATTTGAGAAGGCACCTTTCAAGGACACCATTTGCTCCTTGTCAATACAGACCTACAATACAGATTTCATTATCAAATCTGAACTATTCCTCTTCTAAAGTTTCTTCTGAAAGAAAGTTTGTTCTTTCTCTTTATACATAGTCACTGTGCTGTTTGTTTCTTTCTGCCTCTGTTGTTAATCTCTTCTTTAATTTTTAAAAATTCTTTTTACTGTTAGTTTGATTAAAAACACCCCTATGAACTTTTTTTCCTTGCCTTACAACTGGGACCTTCAGCACGCACCCAGTTTCCCACAACTGTCTCCTCTCATATGCCAGAGACTCTCTACACCCCATCTCCCCATACCACCATCCTCTGCTTCTCTTGCTTTGTCTGAGGCTTTGCGTGTCCTCCCACCTGATCTTTCTTCATACTTTTCAGTGCCATGAATGTGCCTTTCAATCTCAGTTGGTCCTCATGCTCGCCCACACTGGCCTCCCCCGGCCTCCATCCCAGTCCCCACTGGCTTCTCTGCCACCTGCTTTTCATGGCTCTAATCAGCAAAGAAAAGCTGAAAGTACTCTTGTCCTAGTAGAAATCACAGAGGTAAAATGGCACACAGTGGGAGTAAGGAGGACAGATGAAACAAATCACAGAACCACATAATGGTTAAGGTCAGAAGGAACCACAGTGGGTCATCAGCTCCAAATTCCCTGCTCAACCAGGGAGCACATGGCACAGAACTGAGTCCAGACAGCTCTGGAATATCTCCAGTGAGGTAGACTCCACAACCTCTCTGGGCAACCTGTTCCAGTGCTCAATCACATGCACAGCAGAACAGTTCTTTACATTCAGGTGGAACTTCCTGCACATCAGTTTCTGCCCATTGCCTCATGTCCTATTGTTTGGCATCACTGAGCAGAGCCTGGTTCCTCCTCCAGCACCCTCCCTTCAGATACCGACAGATGTTGATGAGATCCCCTCTCAGTCATCCCTTCTCCAGGCTGAACAGGCCCAGCTTCCCCAGCCCTTCCTCCAAAGAGAGATGCTCCAGCCCCTTAATCATCTTTGCTGCCCTGCAGTGGATCCAGTCCAGGAGCTTCATGTCCATCTTGTCCTGAGGAGCCCAGAACTGGACACAGCACTCCAGATGTGCCTCACCAGGGCTGAGCAGAGGGGCAGGATCACCTCCCTCGACCTGCTGGCAATGCTCTTCCTAATGCCCCCCAGGATCCCATTGGCCTTCTTGGCCGCAGGGACACACTGCTGGCTCATGGACAGCTTGTTGTCCACCAGGACCTCCATGTCCTTCTCCACAGAGCTGCTTTCCAGCAGGTCAGCCCACACACAGCCTGTACTTGTGCAGGGGCTTATTGTAAATTTTGCAGACAATTTTTTGTTAATCGGCACTGCCATCACTCAGTAATCTCCTTTTTCAGTTTGTCTCATATGCCCATAGTACTACCTGAACTGGCTTAATTTTTCCCCTTCCACTTCCAAGCTTTCAGGTCTATGGCTGCCATATTCCAGGGAAGCAGAGAATGCAGGAACTCAAAGGAAACGCCACAAATGCCTGCTGACTGTTTTCCCCAACTATTCCCCCAACAACCTACAGCCTTTTTTTGTGGCTTCAGCACAGGTCACACTCTGAGTCTGCAGCCAGAAGCATCTGTGTGTGAGCAGGTGAGTGATTACCTGGAGAGATGAGGCAATGCGGTTTCACTGCAATGCAAAACCTCCTGGCCTCCATGACCTCCTTGATAAGACCGGCCCCCCTCAGTGTGGCAGGGGCAAAGCTTTTGGAAGACAAGGTAGAGAAATGTACCTTGGGAATATTCTACAGGTCTGAAAAGGTTTGAGGCACAGCTTTGTGAGCAGCTTTTATTTTTCACTCCAGTCACAAGCCTTACCATGTGTATGGCTTTGGGAATGGGTTGTGGTCAAGAGAATTTGGAGTGCAGTCAGGTTCACTACTAGGAAAAGAAATCAGCAGCGGTCTGTGGTAACAGAGCATTGTAATTAATCCAGGTGAAAACTAAAACCACACTGAAACTCTCCCATAATATGAAGTCTTTGAAATCCCAAACTACATCTAATTTTTGTAGCTTAAGCAGATACCGCTGTTAGATGCCTTGGCTATCTGTCTTAGGCTGAGGTCACCTTTGAGTCAGGGGTGATCTCATGACCGGTATCACATCACGTGTTCCTTCCCTGCTCTCCCCAGGACTGATGCATGAACAAGTCAGTAACTACACTGAAGATGTCTTTCAAAAAACCCATAAATACATCAGTTAAAAAAATTAGTTAAGATATTCCACTGTTAAAAATAAAATGTACTGCTCCTTGTTTGTGGCAAATTAACTTTTATTGCATTTTTCTAAACGAGATTAAGTCAAAATCATTCTCTTGACAAATGAAGCATTCTTTTAAAACCAATTAGGGTCCCCAGTCTGTTTCAACCTGGAGGGAGCAAGGCAAATGAGAGACTGACTTGATCCGACACCACCTGACTTCAGAGAGAGTTTTGCTCATTTTTGGATTAGGTTCTCCCATAAAAAGTGACATAAGTCATGGTAATGGCTACAGAAGCTGTATTACTGCATCACCCGACAGCACAAATCTGATATCAGATGTGAACACCTCTGCATTATGCTGAATCACAGTGAAAAATATGTTAGGCATGATGATTTTTTGCCAGCCACAGGAGCATAAACAATACCACAGCCAAAAGAAAGTGTTATAACACTTCATGTAGTATCTTTCATATAGCTTATATAATAAGAATTCAAACAGACTGTGTAAGTCTCTATGACAAGACATACCTCCCACCTACATTGTTTTGAACCAGTATGAACCAGCAGAGTGAGCTTTCCCAGCACCTTGCAATTTGTGTCTATTAGATAGGGTATGAAACACCCTAAATAATCATGTCCAACCACAGCCTGAGCACACAGTAAAACAAGCTATTTCATACAAAGTTGCAATCTTGCAAGCACAGTCATGTAGCTAAAGTGTCAGAAAACACACATGTGGTCAAGGGAACCCCTCATGTGCTCAGAATTAAGTAATTAGCTGAGAAGTTGCACAAAAGGGACATTAATCCATAATTTCCACATTTCAGTTTGGCCATAAACCTGGCAGTGTTTAGCTAGTACCTCAGAGATCATTCCAGGCTGGAAGGATGTCTTTCCCCCCTCAGCTGGAAATATCAAACAAGAAGAGGTTTTCTGCGTGGTGGGATCCAAACAGTGCTGCTATAACATATTTGTGCAATCTCTGCAGCTGGGGTTCTCAAGAGGTTCATGTACCAGAGGTCCAGAGGTTCTCAGCGGTACCTGAAAATATGAAAAGGGCACATCCTAGAAGAGTGTTTCCCTGTTGTTAAAATATGAAGTGCTGTTCATTCCCTTACACGGCTCTTTAACAGAAGGCAAATACCAGGAAGAATGTTTGCATGTGCCTCCACAAGAATCAAGGATGCCTTTGCAAATCATTTGCACCAGAAATCATCTATTTGAACAATGCTGTCCTATGTGAAGAAACAATCCGAAGTCCTGGAAATATAACAGCATGCTTAAATGATACCGGAAGCAACCCAGAACCATGCCAGGCTGAGGGTGAATATTCTGGAAGCTATACTTTTGGCTCTATTCAGCCCTATTAATTAAGAGGAGTAATCAGTGTGTTGCAGAAAGTTTTATTTTCTTCCCAGACTCATTTGAGATCACTACTAAAGGAAATATAGGCAGTGATTTAACAGCCTAGTCTCTCAAAAGATCAAAAAAGATTAATTTTGCTTAAACAGAAAAGGCATCCTGAGGAAGAGAGGAGATTTATTTTCATAACAGGGTGGAAAACATAATCAACTGTCTCCAGAGAGGCTGTAAGATGTTGGCAGTAAAAATTTAAGAAATAAAATGTAATCTGGTAATCAGTTTAGTGCTGTGCCTTTACCCTGAAGTTGCCTGTATGAACTCAGAGCAGAACATCATTAACACGTGGCACCCGAGCTATGGCCAGGCGATGCCAAGCTGGAGTGAAGGCATCTCCATACACATTGCTGCATCCATGCCAACAGTACACAGAGCTTTCCTGAAATGGGGAAAACTAACTACTGCACAAGGGAAAAAAACAGTGCCACCGAGAAGTCCCAGAAAAGTGAGGAGAAAGCTGTAGCTATCCATCAGGCCCTGCTGCCCTGCACAAGAAGGGGCTCGGCAGCAGCCACTTGCTGGGAGGGTGAGAGATTGCAGTACCCTCCGCTGGCCTGTTGGGAGATCAATGGGCTTCGGTACCTCCCTGGAAGTAAACTATAACAATTCATAGTGTCTTTTAAATCGGAAAGAGTCTCTATATTCTTTTATAGCTTGCCCACACTTAGATTTCACTTCAATACATCGTTAAAGTGTGGGAGATGGCCATAAAACAATCAGGTCTTCCTTGCCTCAGACTGTGTTTAGCATTGGAATGACAGGTCACATTACTGTGGAGTAAGGACTGCTTTTGTTTACTCACTGAAAAATAGTCAGAATCTAAGAGTATTTGAGTTCCTTTTTCAGCTGTTAAATAACCATGTCTTTTCACATCTGTTAGTTTTTCTGGAACTCAATCAGTAAAATGTCTTTCAGTTTTCATTTTTATGTTCATGTTGTATATATAGGCCATATGTTTCTTAACATATTATGCTCTGTGATCCTCTACAGCCATAAATCAGTTTTCGTGTGTTTCCTTTTCAAAAGATATTCAAAACTTTTTCAGAAACTGTTTTATAGTCCTTGGTATTTTCAGATAAGTACGAAATATAAATCTATGCCACTTTCAGTAGCCAAGGCTATTCTTAGTATACATGATGCAAAAAAGTTTGGACATTGCATGAGTAGTCTGATATAACCACTTGCCTTCAATAAATAAATTAAGTAGAAATATAAAAAACAACAGTGTAATGTAAAGTGATTTAGTTTACACAGAAATCTAAGTGCAAAATATCATACTTTGGATGCCAAATACTGTATTAATATTGGATAAAAATGAGCCACTTACTCCAAGTAGCTTCTCTATAATCCCAACATCCTATCTTTCCAAATTCAGTACTGGAAAGAACAATCTTCTAGGCTGTTGGAATGATACACTTCATAGCTTATTCAGCCTTTCTCAGCTCTCCTCCTGTGTTATACACAATTTGAGAAGACCCCAAGACTCATCTCAGAGCCCACTGTCCACCAGCAAGATTTCAGGCAGCACCAGCTCTCCTGGATTTACAGGTTTTATCACGAACTCCCAAAACAGCCCTCGTCTGATGCCTGATGAAGGTGAACCCCACAGCCCTCCCCAGGACCCCTGAGCACTGAGATGCTGGGCATCACAAGAGCAGAGCTGCACCAGGGCTTAGGGCCCCTGCTCCCCTGGGACTTGAAGGCCTCTGGTTTGCCAGCCAGCTTTAGTCATTCTTAACTGGCACATGCAAGGAAAATAAGCATAGCACATCTTACACTCTTGATAGCTAATTCCAAGATATCTCATCTATTTCTTTTCCCCTAGTAGGCTGTCAAGAAGATCATCTTTAAAGATTTTCACATTTTCTCCAGACTTGGGCCCACTGTTTTTGACAAGTTTCATCCTGGCCTTGGGCTCTCAAAGCAGCTACCAACTGCATGCTGACTGTAATTCCCCTTTTACCCCTTCACAGTATGGTATCTATCAAATACAGCTTTGTTGAAGGGGCAAACTACTTGTGATTGATTTCCTTAGGACATTAACTTGTCCTTTAATGTCCTGTCCCCCCTACAGTTGGGGCATCACCCTCAAGTCTGTTCTTCTGCCCTCAAGAGTCCAAGAGGGTCCCTGGAGAAACCATGCTGTACATAAAACAGGGATGATGGTCAGTGCTTGGCTTTGGATAGGATAAAGCAGGCACCTTCAGCATTGTCACACTAAAGTAGCTACTGATATTTCAGCATGTGTTAATACTCCTTGCTGAACAGGAAGAGTTCAGCTTGCACTTAATTTCCAACAAAACAGGGAATTTCAAACATGGGTTAATCATGTGTTTTGCTGAATTTTCAGCCTCCAGCAAAACAACCAAAGAACACAGGCAAGCCCACCATCTGAGAAGCCTTCCTTCTTCCTCTTTCCAGGGTGCATTACCTCTGTTTAGTTGTATTTGCAAATGGTAAAATAAATAAATGGCACTGTGTGTTCTTTAGCTGAACCATTCTTCCCTGGGAAAGGCTGGTTAGTCCAGAGCACACCAAGTAATATCCAAAGGCAGAAAAAACAAGAAAGAACAAAGACACATTCACTTAGCACAAAATAAATATGGTGAGAAAGGAATTACCCAAGGCTTGAAAGAATATAAACCCACATTTTTAATTCTTTATGTAACAGTGACAGCAGCCTGAGTAATCAAGAAGAGGAAGTAATTGCTTTAAATTAGCATAAACTACACCCTCAATTATACTAATAAAACACAGTGGGAACATTTATATTACTAGATTTTTAATAATAAATCTTGTATCTAAAACTGAGCGAAAGAAAAAAATTTAAAACTCATGTTAACTGGGAAAACAATTCAAATATTAGGTATTAGATAGGTTTGATTAGGGAAAAAAAATCGCAGAACTATCAGAGGAAAAGAGTTGTTATTTTCAGTTCATTGAAGAGAATTCACTGGAGGTGGGGTAGACCAGGCTATGGTAGTTTCTCTACCTTAGATATCTAAATCCACCTCTTCCCACATCTGAGGAATTGCTGTGGACACCAGCTGCAGGACGAGGCTAGAGTGACAGTTTTAACTCTTGACACTTTTCAGTCTCTGTGAATAAACACTGCCTGGAGCAGGGGCAGGTCCAGGTCCTGCCTCGTGGAGGAAGGACCCAGCCACTGGCCTGTGCAGTCAGCCTTCATCATTTAGTCTCTTTTCACAGCAGTATTTATACATAGTGAAACAGTATTAGGGGAAGCCTGAAGAAAGCTCATTGTGAACAACTTTGTCAATTGAATGTTGGGTGGTATTCTAAGAAATGGGAGAAAATCTCTGGGAATGAGAGAGTGGGAAAACAAAAGTTTTATTTTTCCATTCCCATTTTCAGACTGGTTTGTGTAGCCTTTCTTATAAATTAATTAGGATGGACTGAGTGGGAAGAAGGGATAGGGAACTTGTACACTTTATTTCTGAACTGGTTTCCAAGTCACTCAGAGCTTGGAAGCAAAGGAAGGACTGAGATGGTGGGATTTCACACCACAAAGACAATTGGCAGAGATCAGTTTGGCATCTCAAATTCTTTCCCACACCATCTGCTGCTCACCACTCCTAGTCCTTGACTCCTAAGTCTACCTCTGACCTCTACCTCATGCCAAATATCCTTCCTATCCTTTAAAACTGTAGACAGGGCTATTGTCTGTCCACAATAATTTCAGCTTGGGAAGAGAGGAAGAAAATGTGGGAAGACACATAACTGCTTCCAGAACTACACTCCTTTCTATACTTATTTTTCTAAGAGCCATCAGTCAGATACTCACTCTGAGGACAGCAAAGGCCATTCATGGTTATTTCCCACGAAACCAGGACTGCCACTCTAAACTAAAGTACTCTTTTGCAAATATGTGTCATGCGGGGAGAGCACGGAGGGCTTCACAGTTTCAGAGAGAATTTTCTTTCTGCACACTCAGAAAAATGACATTCTGTTCCAAAGCAACTGCATGCCAAGTTTACAGCTAAAGTAATTTTGCAGTTATTATCCAAGCAAGGAAGAAAAGGAAATACATGTCCCAAAAATGTTTTAATCATAGAAATTTATGTTCAGGGTCTAAATAACTTAAGAGATGCCTAAAAAACTTCCATGAATTATGAAAAGAAAAAATCACTTAAAAGCATAGGGACCAAATAAAGCATTGAAAATATTGAACTACTGGGTAGATTATAAACACATGAAAATGTTAATTTAAAGCTTTAAAATTGGCCTTATCCCCACCATTTCTTCTTTTACGAAAAGAGTAAAAGTAAGTTAAGTTAAGAAACTATTTCGCTCACATACATTTTTCCTTGTCAGCTCATTTAGAAGTAATTCATAAGTCCTCTTGTCATGTCAAATGAGAAACTGTTAAGACTGCTTCAAGGAAATACATCTTCATTATAGCAGCCTTGTTATTTGGGTCTTCCAAAGGTTACCTTGGTAACTTTTTACATTGATCTTCCACAAGTATAGTCCACATCCTGTTGTATGAGAAACAGCTAAACCTTTCAAGAACGCTAAATCGTATTTCAATATCACTCTGCACTTTGACTTCTGAAACTTTGCTTTGTCTGACTTGTTCAACATACAGGTAAAGAAGCAAAGGGAGGAACAGAAGGTGTTGACAGGTGATCTTACAGAATAAAAGACCACTTCATATCTTGTTATCTCAGGTATTTCTTTTTTAAAGACTCTCCCCTTCTTTATACTTTGGAATAAGGTGACCATGAAGAATAGAGCTTAGCAAAAGAATGAGCATATGAAAAGAAAGACTTTACTGTACCAGCACATTGGTTGAAACTATGCAGTATGTTTGGCAGCATGAGGGCATGCCTTTCTTTGGAAAAGGTGATTTCATAGATCGAAAGGGGAAGGTGTAATTTGCTTACCTGTACTTCACGACAACTTTTCTGCCTCTTTGAATGAAGTGCACAAAGGCAGTTTTTAGTTGGTCGGTCGGTTGTTTCTTTTATCAACCACTATTTATTTTCATTAATTGCCAGTTTATACTCTTACACCAACATGAGGAAAAATCTTGACCTCATGCATATTCTCACTCTTCCCTTTCCAACTCATGCAAAAACCCCTACATCCAAGGAATGTTACTGGGAAAACGCACTCCAACCAAATGAGTGAGAAGTGTGAAGAGCTGAAGGCTACAAAAGGAGACCAGAAGTTGTGGCATGGGCAAGTTTCTTTTCTTGGGAGTCTTTCCTGAGCACTACTAGAAACCTTCAGGGAGGTGCTTGCAAGCTATTTTTTTCTTGAAAATTGAATGGGAATGAGAAAGAGGCTTAGGTGAAAAAGCAGATGCAAATTTTGTCACTGATCTTCCATGCCAGGAGAGATAGCAGCTCATTTCATTATAGAACAAAGTGTCAGTTCATCTCTCCCCACCCTACTAAAATGGAAAGTGGGTGAGAAAAACACTTCAGAAAAACCAAATGGTTGTGGGGGATCACAAGTGATACAATGAAAGAGGGAAAAGTAAAAAGTGTTGAAATAGAAATGGGGGTGGTAAAGAGCAGGACTGCTGGGGTTACAGAGGTTACATTAAAGAGGAAAACAAGAGCTATGTGTGCATCCCAAGGCCCCCTCCAAAACTAAAGAATTTCACATCAGCCGGTGCAACTGCCTGAACTTGAGGACTTTTCTGCAGACCACATCAAGGGACTGCCTGCAACTACAAGGGGCTCTAGAGCAACACGAGCATCAAAACCCAGGGAGTGGCTTTACAGAGAAGAAGAAAGCAAAAAACACTTCTGTGCTACGGGACTGCAGAATGGAAAGGGCTGACTTCTAAGGCTGCGTTCCTGAGAGCCTGGGAGACCCGCTCTGACATCTGGGGGATGCATGCTGCTGCACAGCCTGTCTGCTGCGCTTCACAAATCCAGAAAGCAGCTTCTTCTGCCCTCAGTCTTGGGGCATTGGGGTGCTCTCTGCTCTCTCTGGCACGGGCTGCATCTGATCAGCCACACAACAACACCCACCTAACCCTCCTGCGGTGGCCCCAGCTGTTCCCTCCCGACTTGAACTGCACATGCCCTCTTACACACCCCGCCTTGCTCAGCACTCCTCTGGTCACCACGGCACACATAAAGTCTGTATCTTTTTCTTCCTTTCCAAACTCCTGGCTTCGGAGCAGGAGCTTGCTGAATTATTTACGATGTTGCAGTGCGAAGGCCAGGAATGAGGGAGGTTTGCATTCCAAGAGAGCCATTTCTTTCCCATGAAAAGCATGCACAGTCCTAATGCCCAGAGTATGTTTTCTACTACAGACAAATAATTTCCATGATACGTGGTATGTATAAATACCTTATTTCTACCTCTTCCCCTACAACTTTTGCCCTCCATAGCAACATAAAATAATGACAGACCCTGAAGGAAACCAGCAAAATTTTGTCTATTTTCCTTGAATTTATTCTATGCAGATGAGGATGAGCATTTTTAAAGCCTCAATGAACACCCTTTGAATTACTTTGATTATGAGTATTTCATCCTTTTTTCCAAGTACTTCTACAGCTTCATTGACCCCACTCTGCTATGGTGATCAAGCCTCTTTCAGGATAAGTGTGTTCAGTATGCTTTCTCTTAAAAGTCTTGGGCCAGCAAAGGGCAAATCTGAAGAGAAAACTGGAAATACAACAGAAGGCCTGAAGATTGTACAGCCTGCTGCCTGGACGCCTGCAAGCCCCATGCCTTGAGGCCAGCACCATTTCACACTGCATGACTGCTTCACAGTCTGTTTAAACCAGAAAGGTGGGAAAGTTTTAGCTTCAGCTCTCTGCTAGCTTGAAGTATTGTTATTTCACAAGACAGGAGCCAAGGCAAAAATACTGAAGTGAAATGTAATGTGTATTTTGTAATAACCCTACCTGGAGTTATTTAAATCTTGATTAGTTTCTAAGAATATTTGTCACTATATGTTGCTTGTACTTCAGCCCAAGCTTCTGCTCAACTTTGCTATAGCTACATTTGCTCAACCTATATTCTGACCAGGCTCCTTACTGTGCACACAGCCATGCCAGGACAGCTGGCAGTGGAGGGGGACAGCAGCCAGCAGCAGAAACTTCTTAAGCTTCTTCAAGGAACCCTGGCCTGAGACCTTCTAAAATTAAAGACATCTCTACCAGTCACATGCAGTATAATGTGGGGTGGTTTATTTGCCCAAAGGACTCTAAAGCTATGACCACAGCACAGAAAAAACAAGGCCTGGAAATGAGCTTAAGCACTGGACTGCTAATTGCCCATTACGCTTAACTGCAAGCATGTGTCCTGGAAAAGGTTTGGCTCATGTCAGCTCACACTGTCCCAGACAGAATCCAGACCAGGAGCTGGTGAGTGTGCAGCCCATTCCGGCGGGCAGCATGCACCAGGCAAATGCCAACCAGCATCCCCTTTTCCCTCTTCCTGTGCCCAGCATCACCTTTTTTCACTGCCTTCAGACCCTCCAGGGCATAGGACATGTTCTCAGCCTCATACTATGAAAATGTCACTCCAATAACCCTCTTTTTTTCAGGAAAAGAAAGAGCCAACAAAAAAAGCACAAACATACTAATGATTGGGTCTTAGGCCCATGGAAAGGAAGCAATTGCTTAGTAAAATGGATCTGGTCAGGTCTTGGCACTTGGCCAAAAAGCCAAGTGCCTTCACTTGTTTTATTTGGTGTTATAAACATAGTCCAGCTGCAAGAATCTGGTCTTACCTTCACGGAGTAGGCAGAAAGCACCTGTGACACTAAGGTCACCATCATTTGGACAATACTCTCAGGCACAGGTGGATGGAGCTGTGAAGGGCCAGGAGCTGGATTCAATGATCCTTGTGGGTCCCTTCCAACTCAGTATATTCTGTGATTCTGTGATCCTGCTGAAACCCTTGAGGGCCTTAGAACCAGGAAAGATTTTTTTCCTTGTGCAGAACAAATATTAGTTTTGACCCTAGAAACAACAATTGCTTTGGTTGAAACCTCTCTGAAACAGACGCCCAAGTAACATCAGGAGGAATGTCCTTCCTAGGTAATAATAATCTCACCATCTGTAGCCCTTTTTATCCCTGAGATGTCTGTAGCTTTACAGTAAATTATGGTGGGTTTTTTCTTCTCTTTGTTTTCATTTTTAAGATCTCAGAATTTAATTATGTTGAAACAGGAAGCATGCTTCATTTAAGCGATGTCAGGATTTCTTTCCTGAGCTATTTCATGGGAAGAATCCTTACTTCTTTTTCTCTGTTTACACTGAAGGTTCATGAAGCCAATGTAAACAGCAAAATGAGTGTAAACACCAGGGATTAACTTTAGGCGATTTGAAAGCAACAGGGTTTGCCTTACTTAAATTAAGCAAATGGTTTAATATTTCTATATATCTCCATATATAGTTTAGAGATCTTGAAGAAGGATGTTTCCCTTATTAAACATTCACCATTTGAGCTTTTTGAGGATTACCTCAAAGAATCAAGGATAGCATTATGTTGGTGTTAAGCTAATTTTTTGTTAACTTCAGGGAGAGGATAACTGGGTTATTGCTTCATTAAATGTTCAGACACTCACTGAAGTTGTATTCTCTGCACTGCAATACAGCAAGATTTTTATGCAATACAATATTCTCAAAGGATTGTCGTCACTTTCTCGTGAGCTGTGCTTTGACTCTAACTGCCTCCTCCTCCTGCTTATTGTTGATGTCCTCTGCTTCCTCTGAGTGTCCTGTAATATTAATGGGGAAATTTCCATGATCCTAATGTGAAAACTCCTGGTTATAATTACTTTTGAAAAACGAGTGGGCAAAAAACAAGAATGTCACTCTGCAAAATAATAATATATTATCTTGCCCTGATCAATGCCAAAACAAGTAATTTTGCTTTATAACAAACAAAAGGGAGAAGAGAGAGAAGAGAAGAGAAGAGAAGAGAAGAGAAGAGAAGAGAAGAGAAGAGAAGAGAAGAGAAGAGAAGAGAAGAGAAGAGAAGAGAAGAGAAGAGAAGAGAAGAGAAGAGAAGAGAAGAGAAGATGCAGGCAATGGCTCTTGAATAAAAGTTTAGGAAGAAAGTTATACAGTTTCAAGAGATTCTGATGTGGCCAATGTGATAAGAGCCTCATAAAGCCAAAATACCCTCAGAATGCTTAAAAGTTTCTGCTTGCCGTTCCTAGCCTGAAAAAAAAATGAAGGAAGGTTTTTTAACAACTCATTGCAGGGCTAAAAAAATTTATAGATTACTTAGGTATAACCGAAGTCTCAGCGGGATTTACAAGAAGCCCTGACAGTGTGGGTGCCGGGGTTCATGGAAACACCCGTTGTCTCTCCTGCGCTCGGCTGACGTGCCTTCCGCTTCAGCACCGCACCAATCCCGGTGAGCCAGGTGAATACACTCCTGGCGCCCCAACATCGATCCCAGGAGAAATAACGAAAAGCAGGGCAGATTCAAACAACAGCAACTAACACCACGCATATTGCATCCTGCCAGACTAACTGGGTATGTCTGTAGGGTGCCGTCACCTCTCTGTTTGCCTGCGAACGTACACAGAGAAGCCCAGCAACAGCAGACGTGGGGGTAAAATTGAGGTTACACACAGCGGGGCAGGGAAGGCTCGGCACAGAGCAGATCGTGGGCAGGCCGCGGGCACCCCTCTTCCCCGGGCAGCCTAAGTCCCAGTGTTCCCCAGCGCGCTGCGCAGGAAGGATCGAGCAGGGAATTCCCCTCTTTGGGGGACCCCGACACCTCTTCCCCGCGGGGCCGGGGCGCTCCCCCGCGCCCGCCGCGGACTACAGCTCCCAGCGAGCCTTGCGCCGCCTCCATCTTCCCCCTCACAAACACCGCGGGCTGCGTTGTTGAAACACAGCCCCTTGTTGAAATAAAACCGGTCCTTGAACAACTTTCTCAGAGCGTGCTTTGAGCCTGCAGTGAGGCGGACAGCTGAAATAGATCCTCAAATTAGCCGAATTAGCCCTCATGATCTCGTTCGGTTCTCTTTGGCAGGAGGCCAGAATCTCCGCTCCCGGGCTGCTCTGTCTCCCAGAGGAGCTGTAAAGTCGTTTTTCTTTCCTGGAGGCGATGTAGTGTCCTGGGAATGTCCTCAAAATACGTGGTTGATCAACTCATCTCCTGGTTCAGCAATATTCAACAAGCCCGGCTGCTGGTCTCTCCCACCACTCATCCCCCTTCACTGTTCCTCGGCATGTGGGACCATGATCCCGAAGATGGTGCCTGACATTGCTCTGCTGCCTGTGATTTCTCCTTGCTGCAGACTTGCTGCCTACGAGTGAGGGAGCTGAAGCTCAAGCTTGCTAAATCTCATATGTCTGTACTGGGCCTTTTGTTTATGTGCTCTACATGGCAGGTACAACTCACAACAGGTGCTGCACGGGCAGTATGTATGTACACACACAAACACCATTTTCCAAGAGGCTATTGCTCTTTATTTTTGATTTTGGACAGCCATTTGGCAGTCCTCACTATGGAGAACTCAGTATCTTTGAAAAATCCATGCTCTGCATTTTGTCTAGAAGTAGGCATTGCCTAGGTAGCACTATTAAGAATTTTCCATAAACACACCAGCGTTTCTCCCCTCCCGGCTCCCTTGGGATAGATCTTAGTTAAACACAGCTCACATACAGGTTTTTGAAAGCCCTGCTGGAGGAGGAGTCTTGGTAGGAGATCTGGCAAGGCCAGGGATCTGCAGGCAAGGATTATCTACAGCAAGGTGGCTCAGGGAGATAAGGACGGATGCACATGTGCACCGATCCGAGAGCGGGAGCAGGGAGAGAGTAGACAGGGCAACAACTGGATCTCAGATGCTAAGTGAGTACTCTTAACACCAGGTTGGAGGAAGGGACACAAGCACAGGTCGATGGTTCTCCTTCCCTTGTTTTGTTTTGTTGTTGCTGTTTTCCCCCATTTTTAAAGCATGGTAGTCCCTTGGAAGCAGCTTTGTTCTCCAAATGTCCAACACCATTTTCTTTATTTTACACACACACACAAAAAAGTAACTTAAGTAACACTTCCTGCAATTGACATTGCATCCATGCACATTCGGAGCCCGTTTCCTAACCGTAGCACCAGTAGGCTCAGGAACCCTTCCTTAATTTTCTCTTACTCTTTTCCATCAATTGGCTTCTCTCACTCCACCCAGTCTTAGCAGCAAGTTTACAGGTTTTCCCTATCATCTCTACTATAAAAAATATGTAAGTTTTGAATCAAAAGAAAGTGAGTACTCAGTCCATCTTATCCCAAGGAGCAGTCACCATCTCAGAATCCTGTTTTCTGGGTACCCCCTATCACTTTTTACCTTCAGAAGCTTTCTGGTAATACACTAGAATTCATGTTCTTTCCCATGGCATTCCTTACAGCTTCCAGCTTTGCTATCAGCCTCAGTGACTGGAAAAAAGATACGAGGATTTAAACTTCTCTTCCCCTTAGCACCAAACTAGTGTATGTTCAGTTGCACAGTCTAGAGTCATCCATCTCCTGAAGAGCTTTCACAGAAAAACAACTTCAGAAATGCTAAATAATCACAAATTAACTGTTTTTTGCACAAGGCTGGCTAAGCCCAGGCCTCCCAACCCTGTTATGGTCTTGCATAAATCAGAAATCCAGAACTGGCATAAAACTGCAACAGCCTGAGGGAGCATCTAATAACATCGTGTGGGAAACTGCAGTGTTCCTCTGGCTGAAGCCCATGAGGTCCCTTCCAGGCATCAGTCAGCATAAACTGGCAAGAAGGCTGTGTATTGATTTTGATTATTTGCACTATATGCATGCTTGTAGAATTTGAAATGAAACACTGCATTGGGTTTCCAGTCCCAACACCCTATTTATTTCTACTTTTATTTTCTCGAAGGCCGGCTGAGAGAACAACGGAGACCAAAACAAACCTTGCGGGAGGTTACAATGTACACAAAGCCATCTTGGGAGTAGGGGCAGTTCTTCGCTTAGCAGAGAACACGGGAAAGAGGGTGAGGAATGGGGTTGTCTGCTGATGTTTAGGGAAAGCAGTAGCAGAGAGAAGGGCAGCTGTTGTTCTCGGGGTGCACTTAAACCTCGCCCGCACCCCGCTCCGCAGGCAGGCACAGGCCCAGCGCACGCCCCGGCTTCCATGGCGCTGGGGCACCGCCGGGAGCTCTCGCCTCCCGCAGGGGCTCCCCTGGCCCAAGGCAGGCGGCCGGGCCCCGCTCAGCGGGACACGTCCCCCCGCCGCCGCCGCCCCTCCCGCCGCCGGCTCCCGCATCCCGTGCCGCGCACCCCGCGTGACCGGCGGGGCGGGCACGGACAGGCACAGGCGGGCGGCCCGTCCCCCCAACGCCCAGGGCCGAACGCCGCTCCCCCGCGGAAGGCAGAGAGAACCGGGCGCTGCATCCCC
>VXBT01014129.1:550784-564669 GCA_013400235.1 Oriolus oriolus
AAGTTCCACCGGGGAGAGAGAGTTCTCTGCTTCGAGCCCGACCCCACCAAAGCCAAAGTGCTCTATGATGCCAAGGTGACCGGCCGCGCGCGCCCCTGCCTCCCCCTCCCGCGTCCCCCCGGGCGGGAGGGCGCGGGGCGGGGCCGGCGCGCGGCCCGCCCGCTCCCGTTACGGCTCCTGCTCTCCCGTTACCGCTCCCGCCGGGCGCTGCGCGCGCCCCCGGGCGGGAGGCGGCGCGGGAAGCGGCTGTGGGCCCGGCCGGGGAGGCGGCGGGGGGAGGCGGTTCCGCCGGCAGTTGCACTTGTTGCGGGAAACGGGCGCTGGCCCAAGGAGGGGGGAGCAGGCGGGGAGGCCGCGGGGCGGGGGCCGCCACGGGACGGGGAGACGAAGCGAGGCGGTGCCGTCCCCGCAGGGCCTCTCCATCCTCCGTCATCGCTTCCTGCGGGCGGCTCGGATCCCCCGGTGGGGCTCAGCTCTCTCCCTGCGCCACGGGAGCCCCGGGGGTGAGGGGTGCGCTTAGCAGCTGGTTGCGAGCCTCTGGGCCTTCCCCGCGCTGGGGAGCAGAGGCGATGGGGCCCGCGCTCTCGGGGCCTGGCTGCCGCGGCAGGTAGAGAGCAGAGCCGCCGAGCGGCTCTGGAAGGGTCGGACCTGCTTCCCGCCTTCCGTTCTCGGCTGAACACCTGCAAAGTAATTCTGAAGTCTTATTACCACCCCTGCAGTTTTGTAGCGTAGCTGGATTTATTTCCCCTCACTCTTTCCCACGCTTACTGCCCGCCCTTCTGCGTTTCAGAAGGGTTTAAGTGGTACCGCTGGTGCAGGAGAGTATACGGAAGTACGATAGGAAGCGGTGGGCCTTAAGTGTTGCAGTAAGAGGTGACTGCCTCAATTAGGGCCTGACCTTAAGAGTAGTGATAGTAATTAGAGAGCATTATATAAATACAGTGTTTTTTTAGGATATCAGTGGTACACAAGATTACTTTTCAATCCTAAATCATCTGTATCTGACTTGGAAGCAGAGTTCTGGGGGTTTTTTGTTACGGCGAGGGATAAAAAAGGAAGTATTGCAACTGGGTTTTTGATGAAATTAGTACATTTTGCTGCAGGTTTGCTAGGTGTGCTTGTCTGTGTTCCTCAAACATCTTTGAATAGGAATGCCACTTTCCTGTAGTGTTTTGGGCTGCTCTTTTGTTTGTACACTTACTGCTGTGTTCTGACATCCTGGCAGCTTTAGTTGCTATCCCTATAAACCTGTAACCTGAGTACAAAAATGTGTAGTACCTTTTCTTCTTTACTTCCAAGCACCCTAAATAACATAACTGTCCATGAATCCATCAAGAGTTATTAAATTCTGGACTCCCAAATTAGAACACCACTGTAGCCAAAGTACTGATATGTGATCTACTGAACACCACTCAAGTGCAGGCAGCACATCTTTTTCTTCTGGGTTGCAAGCCCTTTCAGACTGGCCATTGCACATTCATGAAGGGGGAAGAAAACAAAGGTTCAGCTATTCCCAAAGCCTTTTAATGTTTTGTGGCTGAGAGTCTGTGGTGTTCAACAGAGCAGCATTTCTGAGGTTTGTGTATAGAGAACTGTGTTGTTTTCTGCTTAGGGGGTCTGAGGAGACAGCACGAGGGAGAAAGCCCAAATTAGTAGCCTGAATCTGCATATCCATACTGTGCTACTGCACAATTTGATGTCTGCCTTTGTCTGTCTTGAAAGCATGGGACATTTGAGAATAGGACAAAGATGGTGAGCAGTCTGCAGTGTTAAGAGTACTCAACAAGAAAGCTGGGTTTTCTGATCATTTAGTATAATCCTTATCTTCTGCTCATGTCAGTATTAACTGGCAAAGTAACAAGTCTATCTAATTTCATTTTCTTTCTTTCTTTGTGCATAAGCTCTCTAAATACCTGAAAGCTTACTTTCTCTCTTTTAATATATACTATTCATTTTTTGTTTCAGATTGTTGATATTGTTGTTGGAAAAGATGAGAAAGGCAGAAAGATTCCAGAATATCTGATCCATTTTAACGGTTGGAACAGAAGGTAAGAAACTATATGTGTGGTTTCAGTTCTTCCATTTCTTCTATTTTATTCTGCAAAGACAGGCTTTGCACAGAATATCAGAGGACTGATGTTTGCAGGAGTATTTTTGTTTTTGTAAATGCCTTTAGTATACGTGCTCATGTTGACACACTGGTCTGTATCCATAAATTTCAGTGAGTCGGTTTGATAGACATGAGTTTAAACCTTACAGAATATCTATCTGTGGCATATAAGTTTCCATTAATAAAGGTTTATGCTTCTTTTAAATCTAGCCGTGGGTTATTTGGTTATCAAGGCCAGTACATGAGTGCAGTGTTTTGACTGTGATCGATACTATGTGTCAGTGCTACAAATGCTATTGCAGGTTAAGTCCAAGCTTGAGAGATTTTAGATGGCAACATGAGAGTTGAAGCCGTGTGAAGAGTGCAAACCTTGTGATACAGATGTTGCTTCTGAATGACATTAAACGAGTCTTTTGTAGATTTA
This sequence comes from Oriolus oriolus, assembly GCA_013400235.1. Taxonomy (NCBI): domain Eukaryota; kingdom Metazoa; phylum Chordata; class Aves; order Passeriformes; family Corvidae; genus Oriolus; species Oriolus oriolus. The sequence continues at coordinate 553,319 of VXBT01014129.1, forward strand.
AAGTATATCAATTCATTGGTAATCATGAGTGGCATATATTCATAGTAATTTTTTATTTTCTTTTGGCTTATCCTTAGCTGGGATAGATGGGCAGCTGAAGATCATGTTCTTCGGGATACAGACGAAAACCGCAGATTACAGCGTAAATTGGCACGGAAGGCTGTGGCTCGCATGTAAGAAATCCTTTTGGCCTCACAATAAATGAGATTCATTTTCGGGTTCAGACAAATACATCCAGGTGTCTACAACTGAGCTTGGCTTCTGAGCTCATGCTGTAGGTGGTAGAGCTGTACATAATACAGTTAGTGCATTCTAGAGAGCTACTCTAAGCTAGAGACCTGTGTATTGTTATTAACACTCTAAAAGACCAACACTCAATAACTATGTTATTCTTAACTGTTGCTGTGAAATGCCTGTGTATTGGATCTGCATCTTCCCAAAGAAATGTACTTGCAAAATAGTTTAGGAAAACTGAAAGTATTTTTCAGCCAAAGGCAATAATCTAACATCGGTTGGCCATGGCTTGAGGATCTGATTGAGAGCACAAATATGAGGTAGTGTACAGACATTAAGGTATCCACTCTCAAATAAGCGTTGTCCAAATGATTTCAACATTAATTAATGAAAATAACTGAAACATAGGTTTCCTGTGCATTTGCACGTAATTGAATTAGCAAGGGTGAATAAATGAGATACTATTACCCGAATGTCAGTGAACCATTTTATGTTCTGTAGGAGAAGAAAGGGAAGAAAGAAGAGACGTTGCAGGTTGCCTGGTGTTGACTCTGTGTTAAAAAGCCTTCCTGCTGAAGAAAATGATGAGAGTAGCGAAAACTGTGAGTTTTTCATCCTTTGATAACTGGTGGGATGCCTGTAACTTCTTGACCTGGGGGAGAAATGCATGATGTCACTTGCAGTGAGAGTATCATGGTCCTATCTGAAATATAGAGGCTGTCATAAGAAGAGTGAGCACTATGTTTCATGCTAAGCATCTTTTAAGTTGGAATATCTGCTTTCTTCTTGTATTCCAGAGGCTTTTCCTTGCATCTCTTCCACTGAGCTGTTCTAATGAGTGATTTCAGAGCTTAATGCTGTTTTCTTTAGTGTAGTATTAATAGGTGTGAGAAGCCCTCAGTTTTCTTTGTTTGATGTTAGGAAACACAACATTTCCCTTCTAGTGTCTGTGTATTTTTGAGGGCAATAAGATTATTTTTTTCCCCAGTCTATCTTGCACAAAGGTCTGTTTCTTGTCAGCTGACTGGCTGATTTCACTTTCAAGCCAGGTCTTTAATTTCCTGCATTTTCCTTTGACTGGAAAGCTAGCAGAACATTGGCTGGCACTTAACTGATGTTCTGGGAGCTATCACTGCACAGATTCACACCTTTTGAATGAATGATGAGTATGTTAATCCCCTGTGCAGAACTAAAATCCAGTGAAAATGTGGGTGCTCAGGAATGTAGGGAGCTTTTAAAAGGGAGTGTTTTTCAATTAGAGAGGATGCACGAGTACTTCCTATAAACTCATCTTACATATTTGAAATATTTGTAGTGTGCAGTAAATAATACGTGTTTAATTCAATTAGAATTATTCATCCTCATTAAATATAACAAGCTAGTTGTGGTTTTTTAGTGAGTTGGGTTTTTTTGGGTTTTTTTTTGCATTGAGGCCTCAAACTGGTCATAACCTCTGCAGTGGAATAATAAATATGTGAAATCTCTTTTATGCAGCTATAAGTAGTTCTTCTTCTGATGACAGTGATGAAGGAACAGATGAAGAAATAAAAAGTGAAGAAAGTGACATAGATGAGAGGACAGAAATGGTATGTTCGTGTGTTCCTTAAGTTGATATAATTTAAACATCTGTACTTAAAACTCTGGAAAAATTGAAGTAGATGAAATACAGGCCACAGCTGGTAATTTAGGTGGAATTAAAAGCATAATTTTCTTATTCCTGGTGTTTACGCCGATTGAGACTTTGAAAATTATACAATATGTCATAGTCGTATGGAATTATATGGTATAATTCTAAAAATACACGTTTGTTTCTTTTCCTCTCACTCTACACAAAAGGCTTATGTAGAGAAAATGTAGCAGAGTAGATTTTCCATTTTTGTGGGTGCTGTAAAAATTTACTTTTAAATTGGTTGGCGGGTTGGACAAACCCTAATAGCAGCAGGATGTTTGTCTTGTATTTTACTGTGAGACAGGCAGGTCAACTGTGGTCTTAAGTTAAAATGTAGAGAGGACTGTCTTCAATTACAAACCATTTATTTTTCTACAGTAAACAGTTGATCTGAAGATGTGTAGGATTTAACTACTACAGTGTAGGTGATCTGAAGCAGCAAAACCTCACAAATTTCTGTTTTGTTTTTTTTTTTTTAGTTAAATACTTAAGAGAATGCTAAACTTAATGAATTTGCAGGTGCTTTAAAGAGCAGTATTGTAAATAGCTTACATTAAGGCTATTATCCACCTGTATGTTTACTACTGAAGTTCTTTTTCACAATGAATGTATTGTTTTCTTTCACTGGTCTGTTGTAGAAAGAAGAACAAGACACTCATACAAAAAGGGACATGGAAGAAAGAGCAATAAGCATAGAAATTCCTGAAGTCTTGAAAAAGAAGCTTGAGGAAGACTGCTACTATATTAATAGAAGAAAGAGGGTATGAAATAAAAGCTGAGAATATAATGTGCATGGAGGTGTGAGAAGGATGTCAAAAGTAGTTTTTGTGTATACGGCTCCTGGGGGTTTTTAACTTCACCTTTTTAGCTTCATGTTGAGCTCAGGGTAAGGAAGAATACGAAGAGTGTAGGGAGTAGACTTCTGTATAGCTAAAACAGTCACTTGTTGTATTTAACAGTGTAGTGTTTTGGTACCTGATTGTACTTTAGAATGCAGATCGCTTTTTAAAGCTGGAAATGCAGCAGACTTGTTAATCTAACCATGTTTCTTGTTTCTCCTGATGTTGATAAAAGATGCAGTTTAAGGGTTGAAATTATACAGTCCTGAATTTGCTTTATGCACTAGACATTTACTAAATTAGTTGGTACATTAAAAGCTCCTATTCTAACTTGGTATACTTACTTATTGTTTTTATAAGATACTAATTTGTTGTTCCTTTTTCAGCTAGTGAAGCTTCCTTGCCAGACAAATATAATAACCATCTTGGAGTCGTATGTAAAACACTTTGCAATTAATGCCGCTTTTTCAGCCAATGAAAGGTCTCGGCACCATCAGATGACTCCACATGCTAATATGAATCTTCATTATGTGCCACCAGAGAAGAAGTAAGTAATCTTCAGCCCACTGCTACTGTTACAAGAAGAATGACCTTGCATTCTGTGTTCTGTTTTATGGCTGTTCACTTCTGTGAGCTTATACCATGATACATATCTATTTACAGGGCTTAAAGTATATGACAGTTACCTATAGCAGAGTAACACTGATAATTTGTTCATCAGTGAGAGAGTCTGATACTCTGAAAAGTCATTGTGCAAAAGTATCAATATCCTGTTTTATCATGAAAGTTGTAAATACCATGATCTCTTTGGAAGAATGTGTTGCTGTTGTCAACGTGAAGAATTTAATATCTGATATGAGAATGCCCTGCTTAGATAAACTTGAACAGGTTCAAGTTTAAAAAGGATAAAAATTTAATGCAAACACTTACAAAGAATTCCAAGTGCAAGTTGTTTGTTTGTTTGTTTTAAATGGACATACGATCTTAAATCCTAGAGTCAGTATGTAGGGAAACTGTGGTAACACCGATCCTGTTTCGCTGAAATTGATGGTGTCTTAGTTTCTGTTTTCTCACTTGTGCTGTATGTTCTTCTACCATGTTACAAATGCATTAACCATCCATGTTTGCAGTATGGTGGTTTTTGATTGTTTTGGGGTTTTTTTCTCTTATGTTAAAGATTTTTGATATTAGATGAGACTGCTTCTTTATCTAAAGTGCAGTGGAGTAAAATCTTGTTTTTTTATCAAAGAGAAATCCTGACTTGGGTTAGTGTTCTATTTCAATGGTGCGTAATTATGCTATTCCTTGCAATATTTTAGCCTGTGTGAGTGTCTTGGTTTATGTTGATATCATTCATTCTTTGACAGATGGACACTTTCCATCTTTGTAGTGTAATCTCCCAAACAAAAAGTTAGATGAAATATCAGAAATAATGAGCAGAAGATTTTATACACATTATGATCTTTACAGGTTTAAGTAACTTCCTCAATGAAAACAGTGCTTTAGTAAAAAAAATGGATGTAGTTGCAGTGATCCATTAAATAGGAGAGATTCGGCTGACATCTTTATTGTATTTCCTTACTGCTCAAACACTGAAGGTTATTGACCTTCTTGGATTCTGTCGAATTTCTACACGTGATGGTCCCCTGACCCAGTTAATATGTAGTAGTTTTAGTAAGTGGTATGAAATATAGAAGGTTTGGAATTTTTAACATGGATCATTTTGGCAGAACCAAATTCTGCTACCATACACATAATGCACTTGAAACATGAGAGAGGGGATACCTTCACAAAGGTGAGAGGTGTTGCAGGTGGGCTGCACTTCGTGTTCTTGGTTCTGCTTGTAATAGCTCATGTACTCACCAACTAATGTTGTAAGTCTTTTACACAGACTTAAAACTGAAATTCCTGGTAGCCTCCAAGTGTAGTGCTCTGATTCCCAGAGCAGACCATTGGAAAGTGCTCTCCAATGCAAATGTATCTGGTTTTGTTGGTTCACTGGATATCTCTTTGAGCACAGCCTTAACTGCATCTTAGCTGCTGTAGGTCAAATTCTGCTTATGCCTTTTAGACAGAGATTCAGTCTGTTGAGTACTTACTTTGTCTGGCAGGTGCCTCTTTTTTCAGCATAGTGAACTTGGAAAACCAAAATAGTATTTACATGAAAAACATCTGAATAACTTTATTTACTCTACAGTAGATTTTACTAGCTTAGTGAATAGTAACAGAACAGAACAGTTGTGTGGTTTTGTTTGAAGTTATGAAGCAGACATTCAAAAAAACTTGTATTTATGAAGTTAACAAGAGCAATCACCATCTTAAGTGTGTTTTTAATCATTTATCATTACTTAGTGATTGAGTCAGCATGTTGTAGTTATGATGTTAATGGACTATATTAGAGGATAATTTTGTACAATTATGCAGAAAAATTTTGCCATGCAACTTTGAAATTCATAATTTTTTTTCCCCTATAGTGTCGAGCTGTGTAAAGAGATGGTGGATGGGCTGAGAATAACCTTTGACTTCACACTTCCCTTAATTTTGCTCTATCCTTATGAACAAGCTCAGTTTAAGAAGGTGACTTCATCAAAATTCTTTCTTCCTATCAAAGAAAACTCCACAAATACTAACAGGTAGGTTACATATAAGAAGTTTAATACTGCTTGTCTTAAAATGTAGGAGAATGCGGTATTTGTGGTTTTTAACTTTAATTTGAAGATAAGTATACTTCTGGAAAATAGTATTTAATAGAAGGCCTCATCACTTTAATACTTATTGCGAGGAGACTGTCTTATCTGAGTAAGTGTTCAACAAGATCTGTGAAACTAGGGGAATTTCTTTTGTCGGTAGAGCCCTGATCTCTTCAATTCTGTAAAGCTGCCTTAATTTCCTAGAAATCAGGAGGAACTTTCTCCAAGCCCTCCTCTGCTGAATCCGCCCACGCCTCAGTCGACTGACAGCCAGCCCACCACAGGGGAGCCAGCCACGCCGAAAAGGCGAAAAGCTGAACCCGAAATCCTGCAGTCACTCAGGCGTTCGACGCGCCACAGCTCCAACTGTGACAGGTTATCGGAGAGCAGCGCGTCCCCGCAACCTAAACGGCGGCACCTCGAGACCCCAGCTTCTATGCCAAAGCTCTTCCTGCACTTGGAAAAAAGTAGGTTTTTCTCTTTGCATTGTTGGTCTAAACAAAGTATAAAGTTCTGTTCTTTTTTTAATGCTGCGTGGACTGTGAACTGGATGATTGAAGTGGGAATTCATTACTTTTTGTATCAGTTCTTTAACTCTGAGGCCTTATTACCAAAGAGAGAAATATAAAGCAATATTCTCAGTGCTTTGGTGTATTTTTCCACAGAATTCAATGAGCTGCTTTTCTGAGAGTCTATTTTAGAATAGCCTTTATTGAATTTCAGTGTTTAAGACTTCAAACATTTTAGCAGCAGGCCTTTAGATGCATTTAATGGCTTATAGTTCCAAGTAGTAGTTTACAAGTAGTAAAATTTTTCTTTTTTGTTTTTCCTTTTGTTTTGAAGAAACCCCTGTCCATAGCGGGTCGTCTTCACCTATAACTTTGACTCCTAGCAAAGAAGGGAGCACGGTGTTTACTGGCTTTGAAGGTAGAAGAAACAACGAATTGAATGAGGTAACAGATTTTGATGTTACTGTCCTAGATTCAATGATTAAAGGTTTTGTGGATTTCAGAGTAGGGCTGTGTAAGAAAAGATTTTGTTGGGATTACTTACTTCATCTTTGAATTTGAAGTTCTGTATAGACTAAATTATTTATGATGTTATAAAGTTTTCATAACCAATATTTTCATATTTTATGTCTAGGTTTTGTCCTGGAAATTGATGCCAGAGAATTATCCACCAAGTGATCAACCACCACCTCCCTCGTATATCTATGGATCTCAACATTTGCTGAGGATGTTTGGTAAACTGATGCAAAATTCTCTGCTCAAAGTTACTTTATTTTTTTTTTCCTTGTGCTGAAGTATGTGATTTTTCTGTTTGCTTTATTACATTTGGTTTTATTCTTGGAGGAATGTACATTTTAATCTATTTGTAACTTTTAGGCAATTCAAAGATTTGGTTATCTTTTACTGACTATGTAAGCCTTCATTTAAGAAAAGCAAAGCAGCGTTACTTCCGGTACACTATCAAACATTGTTAAACCCAGCAGCATTCACTTTCTCAGCATGTTTCTACATAGTAAGGCTTTCAAAGATCAAAACTAGCGTGCAAGGAAAAGTGGGGTCTGTGGGGAGAAGAAATTTTTGTATTCTTTTCTGTATAGTGGATAAAAGTAATTAGAAGTTGCATTTACAAGAACAGGTATAAACATTATTTCTTTTATTCACAGTAAAGCTACCAGAAATACTGGGGAAGATGTGCTTTCCTGACAAAAACCTAAAGGCTTTAGTAAAACACTTCGAAATGTTTCTGAGGTAATGTGACACAATGTACCACAGCAGTGTTTCTATTGTTAGGTACATGTAAATGTCCTGGAATGGCAAAAGGGGTTTAAAATAAGATGTGCATTTTCTGTAACTACAAGATTATGGTAAAATTAGTGTACAATTTTAACAATAGCAATTTGAGTTAATATGAACTTTAGATTTTCTATTATTTAATTCAAAGTGAAGGGAATCTGAATTTCCTACTTCAAATTTTGATAAATGCAGTGATACAGAACTGAAGTGTGAAAGTTTGTTGCTGTGTATAGAATGACAAGTCTGATTTGGTTAAGTAGCATGTTTTATGAAGAAATGCAAAGTCTGCATTGTTATTTTTTTAGAGTATGATCTTGAGAGTTTTGATGTATCAATATTAGCAGGGGGAGAAACTTGTGCTTTAAAATTTGTTTTTAATTATGGTGGTTTCTTAAAAGAAATGTCTGTCTTAACTGAGCTTTGAACAGAGAGGTTTCTCTGTGACGCAGAGCAGTGGTTTGTAGAGATACACAACTCTCTCTGACCACACCAGCTGCACCACTGGAGTCAGTGAGGTCATACCTGCACCATGATCAGACTGGTTTATCAGGTACTGTAATTAGTATTTCTGCATGACATTGAGGATGTGGTTAGATATCTAGTGTGGCACTGTGTTGTGCAGCATCAATACGCTGGAAAATAAAATTGCCAAGGAAAACTTTCAGGAGAAAGTGTTGTAGATGGTAATGGAACAGATACGGAAATTATAACTTAAATTTGGTCAGTGACTTAAGTAGCCACTTACAGAAAGGTTACACCAGCATAAATACAACTTGTATTAGAGATAAGGGAGATGAAAGCTTTAAAATGCTGTTACTTTAATTGCTTATTGAAAATAGAAGATGTTTCCAACGTCGAAGTTTCTACAATACACAGTTTTTCTCTGGAAGCAGTTGTCAAGTTTTACTTGATTCCATTTTGCATATCTTTTGTCAGATCCTCGTTGGCATTCAAAATACCTTTAAATTAAACAGGATAGAATTAAAGCTCATTGTTGGAAACCTGTTTTTGCTTGAAGTGAATATTTCTTAGTGAGCTTAGCTCACTGTGGATCAGATCAGTTTTTATCAGACCTTTGCCTGTTCGGATTCTTCTGTGTTAATCAGAGCAAATCTCTGTTCTTTAACATGTTTTCATACATATTCTGTGGATAAGCTTTGGTGGAGTAGAGTAGAGGAAAGGAGAAATATGTCCTCTACACCCCATAAAATCAAGCTTACTTATTGGGAAAAGGTTGCTTAAGGGAACTGAAATTTCTAGTGATAGCATCTGTATGTGTTTTGCTTTTCCATCTGAGCATCTCATTGAAATGTGTAGTCATCTATAAACAGAAATAAAAATAAATCATGCTTCCATGTCAGCATTTTTAGGGGAGATAGAGCTGTGCTTTTGAAGCAAATCTCTCAGTAGTTCCCACTTTCCATGGCTGTGTCATGGTGGAGAGTCTTCTGAATACACAACCTGCATTCCTTTTATAAAACACTTAACCAGAAGTGTGCTTGTCCTTGAGGCCAGGCTACAGCTAAACCAAAATGAGCCCCTTAAGGCAAGCATAATGTGAATATCACATATCTGTTTCAACAAAATATTTGAAGGCTGTGTTTTTTCAAGTGCTTTCTTTTTTGACAGTGTCAAAAAAGCTTCTAAGTTACAGTTACTGCTGTAGGAAGCATTTGGTCTTAGGTAGCTTTGTCATAAATATTTTTCTTTGTCTAGTTTGCTAATTGGGCATTCGCATAGGTAACACAAACCAGTGCAAATTACTAGATTTTTTTTTTTCTCAACATGGGTTGACATGGTGCTTTGAAAAGTCTTTCGTTTGGGTATTTATTTCTTTGTGCCACGTCATTGAAAGTGGTCAATTACATTTTTTAGACAGTTGTTCATGCTTGATTTTTATCACAGAAATAGTTCTGCATTATCTATTTCTAATCACAAGAAAACTTGAGTTTGAGGTGACATCTTTTACTGTTGCCTGGAAAATAGAATAGATCTTCCCAACAACGTTAGAGTGAATATAAAAGCAGACCTTTACTTGAAAGCTTTCAGGTACACAATATGGCAAAAATCACACGTAGTATAGTCATTCAACAATTTTTATAAGGTTAGTTGATTAATATACTTAGCATATATCATCCAGTTAAAAGGTTAGTTGATTAGGTAATAATTCCTGGGGTGCTGCTCCACTGAAAGCAGTCCAGAGGTTTCTTTTGCCTCTCCTTTGTTATGTCTCATCCAGATTCTGGTTGGAAAACAGAATGTCCGTGTAGTTGGTTCTCTTCTTGGAATGAGACTGAACAATATTTAGGAATGTGTTTTATAAGGTTAGCTTATTGTTTCTAAATGTAGAGAAGAAAGATAGGAAAAATACTAGAAACTACAGCCATGCTTTAGCAATCTACACAACTGCAAGTATATGAAAAATACAAAAAGCTGAAGATCTTAGGCATCAGTACTAGTTCTTCAATTTTCACACTCTGTCTTTTCCTTTTTGGGAATGAAAGGATTAATGGATGTTTATGAAAATAATTCATATCAGTTCTGTTCTGGCTTAACTTTTGAACAGTAAGAACTTCCCTATGAGGTCTGTATGCATTAGGTAATAGCAGCCAGTTTACTTAGGACTACTTAATTTTTTTTTTTTAGTGAATTGCTATTGAGTGAGAAGCTGAAGTACTCTCCTTTTCTTTATTTCTCTAATAGCAGACAAAGGATTGATGTGTCTGCTTGCATTAATAGAACTACTCCTGAATTTTCTTTGAAGTCTAGGTAGAGTAGTCCAAGTATAAGTAATTTACGCATTCTTAAATAAAACTGTCATGCAGTACACAACTGATTTAGTTCTTGCATAGATACTGATACAATTTTGAATTATGATTTTGTGCTAAAATTTACAGTTTACCATTTGTATTATTAATCTCCTGTGGGCTGAGCAACCGAGACTTACGTAATGTAATACTTTTTTGGAAGCTTGTTGTCTTGAGTTTACTCAGGACATGATAGATGTGTTAAATTAGCTTTGAGATGCTACATGGATAATATTTTCCAGTCATGCCCTCAGACTGCTGCTAGACAAGATTTTTCTCAATTTCCCAGACAACATATATTTTTAAGGAATGTATGAAATGCAACTTTTTGACTTTCTTGTTAAGTAGAAACTCTTCCTTCTGTGCTTATTCTAGCTTTCTGCAAGTGTGGAAAATGAAAATTTCTTCATGGAGAACATGAAAGTGGATTTCTCAATTATATAATTTACAGAAATAAAGAAAATCAGTTTCTCAAATTAAGTACAGAACTCTGAGTCTTAAATTTTTTAGCTCTGAAATAATTTGTAGTGCTTGCAGTCTGAAATAGACCTTGTAAACTCACCAGTTGGTTTCACTGACTTTCATTAGTTCGCTTTTACTCTTCAGGACCAAGCAGTGGAAGCTAATACTTTAACTGGTGCTTACTAACTGGTAATCTGACTAGTGAAAGACCCCTGATTAAATCTTCTTGCCTGTTAATAGCTTTTGAGTAAGCAGAAGTATTATCTTGAAACTAATTCCATTATTTCTGCCACTTTTTAAATAAAATGCTGCATATGCTCTATTTTACAATTTCCTGGCATTGTAAGGTGCCTAATATGCCTCCAAAGGTTGCCTCAGTGATGAGAAGTGATTGGTAGGAAGGTGCCCATTTCTGTTTTGCTCTTTCCATTGGTTTGCACACAGCCTTGGCTTGGAAAACTCTTTTGGAATCAGAGGCCTCCTCTCAAGTTTGTTAACCGGTAGGAGCTACTTAAGAGTTAGGAGAATACAGCATGTCTCTTTTTACGAGAGCAAGACTCATCTTCACTGAAGTAATTTCACAGAATGTCATTTTAGGAAAAAAGGCAAAATGCAGTGGTACAGAAAGGCACAGACAAAATATTTTGACTTTCATGAAATACAAAATAATGAATAAGTGATGAAGTATTTTTAAAATATTGCTTCTAAAATTTCTCATAAGTTTTTTTTTCAGCTGAGGCCAATATGTATTATTTCAGATTATGGAGAGCTAATGGTCAAATAACTTTAGTTTTGTTAAAAACCCACAGGTATTTCAAACTCAGTATTGCCTTTAAGCTTAGATCTCT